>CAJHUC010003073.1:0-39572 GCA_905146915.1 Ostreobium quekettii | reverse complement strand
GGAGGGAAGGGAGGGAAGTAGCGACTTTGGATTCCAAAGTTTGGATCACCACCGGTGACCACCCTCGTTGCCCCGGCGTGGAAACTGTGGAGTACCGCCGCAGCAAGGGTGCGGTTACCATAGAGATAGAAGATAAGATATCATGACTTGCAATATTCCGTTGTCCTGTGTTGATGTGCACACCTTGAACACACTATGTTGAGTGGTGGATGAACCTTGGGTATCATATAGATAGAAGAAAATTTTATTCAAGAAATGCGTCCCAACAAGTACTGCGATTGGTGGATAGACTTTACAGTCGCTGCCCTGGCATGGAAACTTCTGGAGTACCGCCGCAGCGAGGGTGCGACAGGCAGAGATGGAAGATAACAAATCACCACTGCACTATTCGCTGTCCGCTTTCATGTATGTTGAACTGCTGAACTTCAACGCACTACGTTGAACGCAGGATGAAATCCGCATTAAGTATAGATAGAAGAGATTTTCTGTGAGAAATGTATCCAATCGCTAACTGCAATTGGTGGATGGGCTTTACACTCGCTGCCCTAGCATGGAAACTGTGGAGTACCGCCGCAGCAACCCATCGTAATTCGAGTTGCTGCAAAATGGAAACCCCTTGGTAACTTCGCCTCGACCTTGCCGTGGCTGGAAAGCAAGTACCTATGGGTAATAACGAACCAAAATTATTAATCAATGAATATTTTGTTGCGGACCGGACGCCGCACACGTCATCCATTAATTTAACGGCAAATAACGGTGAAGAAAAAGTGAGAGCCGGATTCTGCGGACGGCAATACGGCAAATAGTGAACCGGATATTACCAGACGAATATCACACTCAGTTTTATGGACCGGACTTAACGGACCGGACGGCACCCGAGTGTGGCCACCTCTAGTATTGGCAAAGCTCAATATGAGTCAAGTTGTGAGGGGATATTCAGTCGATCAGTCAGGAGTATTATACCACCAAGCACTAGGGAACGAGCGCAGAATTGTGGTTCCTACCAGTAAGCAATAATACATTCTTGAAGGGCATCATGATGTTGGGTGTTGAAAGAACATTAGAGATACTACAATGAGTTTACTGGTGGAAAGGGCTTCGCCAATCCATCAAAGAATCGAAACAAATAGTCAAGCTGATGCTTCACCTCCTCTAGCTTCAATGGACTAAGCATGTATAAAGGGCGACTCATTGACTATGCTCCTGGCTCCAACTCGGTATGAAATTCATGACCTTGGCGCACTAGTGGTACTCTTGGTGGTAAATCCTTTGCAAACTATACTCATCTAGTATGGCAATGATTTCTTTTGGCAGGCCTAGACGTTTGAGTTTATAGACATCTGAACCTTCATGCTCCTCAGGGATGGTCTCCATGGGAATACTGTCATCATTAACCGGCTTGATCACTACCATCAGCTTGTCCTTGCAATCTTTGAATGGATTATCCTCTGATGTCATTTGCTGTTTTGGATAATTAACCATTGGTAGAGCTACATAGACTTGTCCTTGTAGCAACTATATTCTACCTGACTGGAAATCGGTTTGAGGGTTTTCGTTGATCAACCATGGTAATCCCAAGAGTATGTCATGAGCTAACCCAGGGAAATATCTGCATCGAATATACTTGTGAATTGACAACAGCGAAATTTAACTCCAAAGACTCATCCCAATAACTCACAAGTGGTTTTGCTAGCCATTTGTAGTTTTGCTGCTTTTCCATCTGGTGAAAGTCCTATCTTTTAAGCTACTGCTTCAGAAACATAACTCTTGTACTCCCACTATCTAAATAAGCCAGAACTGGATGCCTGTTGATACTACCAACTAATTCACAACCCATGAACCCCACACTAACTAAGGGATAGACCAATGGGGTGCGCAATCCCACAAATTCAACCTCTATATCTCCACCGCCAGTTTTGGGTATGGATTTACTGGTAAGTTCATCATTATCAATCTTCTCATTACTAGGAGTTACAGGTTGATTACTCTTATCAACCTTGGTTGTGCCCCTGTCCTCACAGCTCTCACTAACTGAGGGAGACAAGTCAATGTTATCTTGAATTTTTCCGGCATCCATACAATAATCACCTATGTGTTCAACATTATTGCCCTCTCCAGTTGTGCTAGCGCGCCTGCATCGGTGAGATTCCTTTAGGTTCACACTACCAATTCATAGACCCACCAACACTGTATTCCACCTAGGATATCTCACCTCCTTATATGTTCTCCCAAATATCTATAACATCCTGCATTTGACTGCAACTGTGCCACCCTTCTGTTTTCGGGGTAGTTTGAGTAGTGCATCCTACCCCGCGGCTAGTTTTACCACTTTGCCACTTTCTCCAACTTAGGGCAAGTGCTGACCCAGTGCCCAGGCTCCTTACACAACTTGCAGACTCCACGGCCACGATCTCAACCTCCACAACCTCGATCACCTCTAGCGTGACCACGACCTCTGCTTCTACCTCCCTACTAATTCACAACTGCAACAAAATCCTAATGACCACTGGATTGGGGCTGCTGGTGCTACTGCTGATGTTGCCGATGATGTTGTTGTGGATGCTGACTGACTGCGTGAAACTGATGATAATGACCTCATCCTCTGTTGTGGCCACATCCACCTGATTGTCCACTCTGGCCTCTATTCTGACTATGAGACTATTCCCAGCCCCCAAGCTCAAGACTGGAGAGTCAAAGTGCAGTCGCAATTGCCTGAACTAGATCTTCTAGAACCCATGATGCGACTGTCGATCTCAGGGCGTCTTTTAGACTATTAATGAACTGGTAATACCTTTCAGCACAAGACATATCAAGCAATCTGAAACTCCACTTTTGAAATTCATATATATATATATATACCTCCACTAAGTGGATCTGGCAAAGACTATGAATTTTTCTTCTGGCTTGCTTAGCCAATGTGGCAAATTCGAAGGTATTATACAATGCTTCAGTGAATTCACGCCAGTTAGCAAATGGTGCACGAGTCCCTTGGTAGACTTGCAAGTCCATTAAATTCATCCATGGAATAGTTGTTTCTATTAGATTTGCTGACATAATGGCTAGCCAGTTGGACTTGTTTATTACATTACCACGTAGCCATCGGCACATGGTTAGTACCCATTTAATGCAGCTCATGACTTGCTGATATCCGGAAAATCTTTCTGGTATTGGGATTCCCAATCTCCCAAAACCCAAGTCAGCATAAGGAATGGTAGTTTGATACTTGATAGCTGGCAACTCACCTCCATGTGACGATTGGTTTTCATCTTGTGAATTATTTCCATTTCCATTATCATCACCACCTCCCAGTGGACCATCATGTGGACCACTGGGAAATGAACTTCTGGATGGTTGTTTTGGTGGCTTATGACCACTTGATCCTCCAGCTCCACCACCCAATGATCCATAAGATCCCAGGCCGTTGTATGGGTCCTTTGGCATTCCTAGTCTCCATGATGGATTTGGGCGGGATAATTGTGAGGAAAATCTTGAGCTAAAAACTCTAGCTTCACTCAACTGTGATGGTATTCTACTCTAGCCAGCTGACTGATCATGAATAGACTGAAAATGTGGTTCTGTTGGTTGGCTCAATCCAGGAGGGTGAATTGGTGCTAAAAATTCACTCAAAATTCCCAAGTCTTCTGGCTCTGATGTGTTTGCATGTACTATAGTACTTTGGATAGTATGTACCATAGTCCCTGAGTATGCACTGATGGGAACTTGCTAATTTAAATAGTCCGACCAATTTATGCTATTCTCGTTCTAGGTCACGGCTTTAACAAGTTATGGCAGAATTACGTACTTACTCATTTGAGGGATATTATAGCTCCCCGTTATACTCGGCATGCATAACTGCTCAAATTGCATATCTTTTCGTGCATGCCTTTTGGGTTGCACGCTTGCATCTGACCCACCGGGGCAAGTCCCATTGACTTCCAAAGGCATCAGGCCACTACCATAGGGCACCACTGCCCATGCCGATTTGTCCTCCGGGTTCCTTTGCCCATGGCTCGAGTCCCCACCAGCCATCCTCCCAGTCGGCGTGCCGTTTTCCGGTGCAGGGACGCTCCCTTGCTCCGAAACCAGTTGGTGCGGGCGCGCTTGAGTCAACAAGAGAGGGGGAGGAGTGACTCCCCCGCATATGATTGTAACGTATATGATGATATGACAATAATTTATTATTCATGATTTATTATTAGCATTGTATTGTGGGATGTATTTAGCATTCTGTATCACCATAGCGCCTTGGGGCAAATGGGCAGCGCCCTTATTTGTTGACCAAAACACAAAAGCAGCCAACAAAATGTTGGTCATTTTGTGTGAAATCGAACAATACTATAAAGGTAGAATTTGAGATAGAACAAATATGCACCTCATTGACACCTGCCATCGGACTGCAGGTCTTTATCAATGTAACACCCATCACAACATCCTAGAATGGCCAGAGTAGTACTAGTAGCAATCATAGGCCTCAGATTGTGGAGACGGCCAAATTTGCAGGAAAAATAATACCCGCATCTCAAAGATATCGTATTGGCAACTGCAGTAAATCGATTTGCTACAAATGCTATGCACCAACGATGGCATAGAACAAAGAATGTGAGGGCTATGTTAAAGTTCCCGGAAAAAGACCAATTAAGGAAAGAACAAAATGGATATAATGGGAACAAATTGTTAACCTTGAGACCAACTGGGATTGACACTGCCTCATTATTGGTCCTCCAACAGCATCAATGTACCAAAAAACTGAATCAATGGGATGCAATTTAGTGGCAACCGATCAGCAAACGATTAAACCGTTAAATGCTTTTTATTTCCGCGGATAATGAAATGTTACATCTGACGAGCGGTCAGTTGTCTGCAAGTTGCTGCCCTCCTGCGCGCGCGACCTCCTTGGGTGAATGCGGCCGGTGACTGTGAGCTTGCCAAGAAGCGCAGAGTTGGGCGACACAAACCCGTAGATATGGCCCGACAAGGCGGCTAGATTGGTCAGGTTCCGAAGGCCAATGTGATTATGGCCGGCGAGGCGGGAACGGGTGGCCCTCCCGTGCAGATGGGCCGGGGAATACGCTCGGCGGAGGTGGTTAAACTTGTGCATAGAGTGGACCTAAATGTGTAGAACTTGCGGCGCATTGAGGGTAAACTCGACATTGTTCTGCGTTTGCTAGAAGGCGGTGTGTTGCGTGGCCGAAGTGGAATGGAAAGTCCGGAGAGAATGGGTCGATCGTCACCATTCACTCAGGTGGCGTCAGAAGCAGAGATTGGGGAGCTATATGCTGAGCTCCGGGAGGAAGGGAAACGTGCGCAACAGTCGGCCGTGGTCGAAGCTGCATTGGCAGCACGGGTGGCCCTCGAGGAGATCCCTAGGGGGATGAGCGGCGTTCGACTGAGTGGTTCGGCGGGTTGGCGCAATGCGCTTGGACCAGAAAGGGACATATCTAAAAGGCTCCTCGTGGCGTGCGGACATGCCGTGCTAGAGAGCGGGCACATACCACAGGAAGCGATGGACAGAGTAGAGAAATTTGGCGGAGCATGGATAGTGTATGATGTGAGGATAGGCAGGGGGACATGGGATGTAATCGAATGGGAAAGGTGGAGGCGCTCCACCACTAGGTTCGTAGCGGGTAGGTATGTCGGGCTAGGAGCTAATAAAGTTTTTTTTTATTTTTAATGCTAAGCAGTACGTGTGGGTCTACGCCTTTGGGCCGCCTGACCCAGTAGACAGGTTTGTTAGATTGCCATTAGAAGTAGAGAAGCAAACCGGTTTTGAATACTGGAAGGATTATTTATAAGTGGTTCGAAGTGAAGGGATGGTGAAGGTGGGAAGTTGGTGTTGGTATGCAGTTGCATAGAATAGGCAGCTGAAAACATGAGCAGAACGCTGTGCTCATGGCTGGAAGTTGTTGGAAGAGGGTTGGTGCGCTGAGAATGGGTGCTAGAAGGAAAGTAGCATGTCTTGATGTAATGTGAATGTAAAGTGAGTGTAAGTGCAAAAAGTGAAGGTAATGGGAATGGGAAATAGTCCAGCGTTGGGAATCCATTTGCAGCGCTATGAAGTGGGTCAATTGCGGCTGGAATTCATAGTGCGAAGTGTCATGAGGCGAGCGCGAGGGGGGATGGCGTTGTGACCAGCGGCTGGAGTGTGTAAACCTGCGGGAGATTCTTTGTGGACAACACTCGCCCCAAGTTTTCCAATCGCCCACAGCGAGCAACCCCAAGGAGGACGATGGTGTGTTGGGCAACCGACGACCTGACCCAAGAGGCAGTCGGAAACAGTTGGGTCGGATTGGGTCGAAGGTTGGGCTGCGGGCGGTGAATCTGTGTGGTGGTTGGTGCTGGAAATTTGGGACAATATGTTGTGATTGTGAACATTCTGGGCGGACAAGGGGATCGCTGAGTGTGAAAGTGTTGTAGCTGTGATTGAACATTGTATAAAAGCTGGTTGGTTGGGAAAAAGGGCTGTGTGTTGGATGCCTGTGCGTTTGTGTGTCTTAAGTGTGATTAACAATCAGAATTGTTGAGCCAAAGTTCTGATTGGCTCCAAACTGGAAAAGGCCGATCGACGTGAATGACGGTGTCATTGGAGATGGACAGCGAGTCGTGGTGATGGTTGTAATTTGAAGGGGTTGTGGACACTCAACGTGTAAGTGTGTTTCTGTGAGAACATTGCTTCAAGCCGGTGATCTATCAGCCAAGATGGCGATCACCATGAAGGGCTTTCAACAGCTGCCTCGAAGCTGTGGCCACTTAATGTCCTTTGAACCCCCAAAGGTTTCAGCATCAATCCATGGGCAATATCGCCAACTCTCAAAATTGGGGAGTGGTATTGTCGAAGGCAGGTAGGATCAAGGGGTGGTGATCCCTGAACGGGATTCGTATGCTCAAGTCCACGGCAACGGTTTACAGCCGAGGCAAAAGGACAACAGGCGTTCTGTTCTTAATATTCAGTCCGTTCATCAACGTCCTTGATGCAGTTCCTAGTACTTCATCATCTTTTCATGCATTCAGTTGTTGATAATACTCAATCAGTTCTAGTTACGACAGTATTTCGTGGCGGGGAAGAATGCCCAAAAAATGTGTAATTGGCAAGTTGTGCATTCAAGGATGCAAGCGGCCAGAACAAGGGCGTTCACCAGCAGTCGCGGGACCAGCGAGCTGGCTGGACGTCCACCTGTCTTGGTCTTCACACTCCTTCCTGTTCGTTTTCCGCACCTTGCCACAATCCTTCCTGGGTGCCATGAACAGAAGATGCGTCCAGATGACCTTCGGCACCGCCGTTCGTTGGCGCGCTCATTGCCGACCAGGCCGGGATCGTGTCCCAGAGCGCCAGCGCTTCGGGGGCCGTCTACTGCTGCTGTCCAGACGGCACTTTTGCAGAGTGGCCGCCGAGCTTTCTGAGGACTTCATGGCGCCCGCCACGGTGTCTTTTGAGGCTGTGGGCATCGAGTCGGCAATGGCCGATGCCGTCAGGGTGGCTGGCTTCTCTAGGCCAACTGCGGTTCAGGTGCATTGTGAATGAGTGCTGTGTTAAAACTGCCGATCGAGAGTTGGTGGCTAGAAGTTGAGCATCTGTTGTCCAGCGGATTTTCAATAATCGCATCGCCGCCTGATGCCAGAGGACTTGGCTGCTCATAGTTCTAAGGTCCCCAAGCAGAGGCTCCAGTACCAATTTGGTGCGGGATTGCTCACAAAAGCATACGCAGGTAACCATAATGCAAAATTGGATTGTTTCCCAGAAAAATGCAGGCTGGGCACTGCTTGACAATTTTGAAGGAGCCACTGTGCACAGCAGCACCGCACTCCCAATCATCTTCTATGCGTGTCAAGCAACACTTGCCAAAGATTTTTGGGGGCCTAGCGCACTGCAGGTTTGCAATTCATTCAGCATGGAGATGTTGGAACACACGTTACATTGCATCATCCAGCATGGTACTGTTACATACCATTGGAGCATTGGTTGGAGTCGTGGATGCTTGCAGCTTGACTTGCTGTTTTGGCTTCAAGTCCTACGTGCTCAGCGCCACTAACTTTGAACTCTGTTGGTGCATGTAGAATACACTGTCCTTGCTGCAGTGAGTGCTGTTGGAGCACTGTGTGTTGTTGTGGTGTGGTTTTGGAAACCCCGAAACATGTCACACTTTAGAGCATCTGCTGTTCAAGAGGATTCAGTGGGCCATGGTCCACTCTGGAGTGTTTTAGGAGCCACCGTTGACAAGGGCAAGGACAAAAGTGATGAACTTTTTTCCCCAGTGGATATCCACATGAATGCAGCGAACTCGTTGCTGTGTGTGTTTTCAAAGCAGCTTGGATCATGAGATTTTGTGCAGTAACAAGTGAAAATGATAGAAAAACATGGGAGATTGTGCACGGCGATGAAAAACGATTCCTCCCCACATTGTATGCCTGCAAAAGATAAAGACAGAATTTTGTTGCGGTTTGCAGCATCTGAGGCATGCTGGGAAAAGTGAAAGAAACGTATGGCAGTGTATGTTTTATGCCCTGTTGTTTGAGGGTCTTTGTAGATGCAAGGGCTGGGGCTGCAATTTTAAAGCCCAACGCCCACCTTAGACTGAGGACATTGGCTACGATAGCCCACTCCTAGCACTTCATCCATCTGTGTGAAAACGGCGATTTTTCACTGAGCTGTTTTGATTTGGACTGTGCTTGGTGTGCTAATGTGTGTTTCCTGCCCAGGCGATGGGGATGCCAGCCATATGTGAGGGAAAAGATGTTGTTCTTGCTGCTGAGACAGGCAGTGGTAAGACACTGGCATATTTGGGACCAATAGTTGATCGAATTGCCCAAGGGAAGCAAGAGCTTGAAGAAGGAGGAGAAAAGTGAGTGAGTAACAAAGCTGGTTTTCCAAGGCAGGCAGTGTGCACCTCTTATTTGAAGGTTTGCACATCATGGAACAACTCTGGGCTACTGTCTTCTGATGTGTTAAGACATCCCCACCCGGAAGAATGACTGTGATTTCCATATTGGCCAGGGTACTTTTCTGGATGCTGTTTGAAGCTTGTCATTCTCTGCCATTTTTTCCAGGTGCTGTTGGCTGGCTCTGTAGCTGAGGATGTCATCATATCTGTTTCACTACCGGGCCAGTGGGTGTTGGCTAGTGAAAATGTGCAATGCTGCACAGTCAGCCCAATGTCTCAAGCAAGCTGGGATTCCCATTTTGCATTTGTCAGAAGTACTTGGACAAATATGCCCTTGTAGCTCAGCAGGCGATCAGAGGCACAGCAGCATCAAAGCAGTGTTGCTTCAAAATGTTGCTACACGTATTACAGTGATATGGCAATGACTCAGATGAAAGGCAAGAATTTTTCTTGTTCCTCCCCGCTAAGAGACCGTTGTGGGAGTGAGTCACTTTGCTTGCAGGTGTTGTTTGTATCACGCATGGGACCAAAACTAGAGCTGCTGTGGCACATTATCTGAATGGGAACTTCAATGCAGATGTGGCCTTGGATTGCCTGCTGGTCCAGTGGCAAAAGTGACAAGCAACATCCCGCTCTCCATCGGCAACTGTCAGGTTCTCTGTGGCAGGCTCTGTGCACTACCAAAACCTCTACCTGTGCCACGATGCCCAGTTCACTGTTCTGCATGGCTTGTAACTGCGCAATTGCAAAGGAAATTGCTGTCCCTTGTTTCGACAGTAAGTAGGCAAAATGTTGCTGCATGTGGCTCGCTCTTGGCACAGGAACATGCAGTGTTTGTGACCATTTTATAACCATGTGTGCATGCATCCACTGTTCCGGTTGGCAGCACCTTGCCGGCAAATGTTTGATATCAGAAGTTGGACAACACATTAACGATATATTTTGTCATACATTATTCACCAAATGCAGCTGGTGGCCTGTTGCTGTCAAAAGCATTGTTGTCAAGGGCGGATTTTCATTTGTCGGCAGAATCCATTTCTTTTTCCTTTGCTTATCTGTTCCATGATGGTCTACTGACAGCATTTTGCGGTCCTGGAGCTCTACTGATTTTATTTGCAAAGCAAGACAGTTGCTGTGGCGTTCATGTAGGTACCAGCGCCATGTTGCTGTTGTCCTCTGTCCAAACTCCACACTCTGCTGTCAAGTTGTGACAATGGCGGATCGCCTGTGCTCTGCAGATGGCACACCACTGGCAGCTTCGAGCGTGGCGTCTGCGGGGCGCCTTGGATACGGGCAGTGGCCTGATATTCTTGTTGGGACGCCTGGTGGTGTAGTGAATGCCTTGTATGACATGGAACCCTCCAGCCGAACATCCTGGCTCAGAGCTGTGAAGCATGTTGTTATTGACGAGGCAGATTTGCTGTTCTCAGGTGGCTACCTGTCACCCATGAACAAATTGCTAGGGGTGAGTGGTTGTGATCACATGTTGCACGCACGGCCAAGCGTTGGAAGCGGCTTGGGAGGGCCTGGATGTTGAGGTTTTGTCGAGCGCCAGATAGACGCATTTGATGGGTTTGGTTTGTGATCGCCAGTGCACAAATAGAGGCGTCTACAATTGTTTTGCCTTGCTGCCCTGCATGCATTGCTCTGTTGCTGGTGAATGAAAGCGGCACAGGGTGCTTGTCAAGTTGGTGTATTGCTGGTAGCAGAACATGTGCATATATGACGCTGGCGGCCATGTACTGCCCAACTTTTTGAAGCAGAGAATGCTGGATAGAAACAGCTCCATGTGCATGGACGCAAAAGGAGTGCAGAAATGCTATGCCAGCAGGCAAGCCTCATGTGTGCTGTACAGATTCTGAAGCAAACTGAAAGAGAAGCTGCAGCTGAACGTGTGCAGCAGCAGCTGGGACTGGATGAGTCAGAGTACTTTGCCCTCCCTCGGCACATCAGAAAAGCTGCTGTGTCTGGTAAGCAGTGCACTGGAACTGATATGCCTAACTGTTGTATGAAGCTGATGTGTGTTGATTTGTCGACTGAACAAAGGGAAGGTAATTCATGCCCTATTCCATGCTAGTCCCTGCCCTGTTCTTGCAGGGCTCAAGTTCTCCACAGCGGCTGTTGGCTTGGCAGCATTTCCACTCTTGTATTCAGGGTGAAAACAGGCAAGAGTACCTATTGCCTCTGCCTTTGCACGTATTGAATATTGGTGCAGAATGGGCAGTCACTGAAGGTAGACGTGCTGGTCCCTGGTAAGATGAGGATCTGCATCGTCTGGACAATCTGGACATCGTCGTTGTCCACGACTGCATGCCTGTCCTTTTTGTATGACACATTATTTTCACGCCTAGAATTCTTGGTCTGGGGACATGCAAGCTCCGTGTCGGTGGTTTGTCATCACGAATGGCATTGCAGTATTTGCAGACACAGGATGGATGGATAGGCAAGGGGCATGTAGAATTGGGGTATGATACCCCGGGTATCTGCCAATTTCCCCTGAGCAGCTCTGAGACACATCTGTAGGCAAAGACTAAGCCCAAAGTGGCAGAGTGCCGCCTGCGTGATGGCAGTGGAAGCATGCACGATGAGCCAATTCTATTCAGAGTATGTAACGAGTATGGGCCAGCTGCAGCAATTCCCACTTGACACACATTTGTAAAACTTCGTCTTTATTTCTCCTGTTGAAGGGGCTATTTGTGCCCAAGATACTACAAGGGCCAATGGGCAGCATCATGTGACTTTCTTGTCCTACTGCGTTGCAGGAGGGGTGCAAGCCATGGTTGAGGCTGGCTACACACGTGACGATGCTCTGTTGAGATTCCATGACAGCCACGGTGGCGTCCCCTGGCACCAGCAGCACGTGTTTGTGGCGGCTACGCTGCCGTCCAGGGGCGGGAAGAGTGTTGCTGCAGACATCAGGGAATTGTTCCCCCAGGCTGTCTGGATCACGAGCCAGAATCTGCACAGGCCCATTGACTTGGTCACTCACCAGTGGGTACAGGTGTCTGCTGAGGATTGCCGTGCTGTGCTACAGTCTGCGGTCCAGGACGATCCTGACCACAAGAACGGAAGGGGTAGGACTCTTGTGTTTGCAAAGGACGTTGCCGCCTCGAAGGGCGTTGCAAATGTTCTGGAAAGCGCAGGAATCGGCTGCGTGCTGTACCATAGCAAAATGCCAGCTTTCGAACGTGAGAAGAGGCTGGAAGAATTTAGCGGGCGCCAGGGGGGTGTCATGGTGTGCTCAGATGCCGCCTCCAGAGGTTTAGACATACCTGAGATCACACACGTCGTCCAGGCAGACTTTGCTGCTTCTGCAATGGATTTTTTGCACAGGATTGGCAGGACGGGCCGAGCTGGGAAGGCCGGCAGGGCGACGTCTCTGTACACAGAAGAAAATGCGGCGCTGGTCGACGTCATCAAGGGTGCGATTGCTAGAGGGCAGCCGATCGACGGAGCTTTCAGTCGGAGGAGATCGTTCAGAAGAAAACTCAAGCGTTATGGTCGGTATGTTCCAAGGGGCGAATTGGCAGCGGATCATGAAGAACTCTCATCCAAGTCGTCCTGACAGCGTTAGGTTTATTGCAGCGCCGTTTTGTGTAGGTAGCTAATGTTTTGATTCTTCGATCGGTTTGAACCAGCCTGGGCTTGTGAATGCCCGCTGCGCACCTTAGCCCGTAACCGTGTTTGCCAGCTTGAAGTTGTGACACACAGCCATCAGCCGATTTGATTCTATTACCCCTTGAGTGCCTTCGGCTATGAATCCGGCGTTGCACGAACCCCTGAGGATATGTGTGCGCGAGTTGAGCTTTCAGAGATGCGCAGGATGTCTTTTCGATCATCGTTCAACGTTCTGTAGCTCGTTGGGGGGTCGCTGACACCCAGCTGTCCTGGGCGCACATCAGCGGCTTTGTGCCTGTGAAGGCTGTTGTATTGGGCTCTATACGAAGACACATGGTGCAACACTGTGAACATAGAGAATGCCAAGCCAGAAGGCTCATGGTCACAGTGGCCACGCCCATGCCATTTCCGGAAGGCCCTGTATATTCCTGGCAACATGGCAGTTCCGAAGGGCCTTCTGCTGGAGCCCTAGCCGACAACTGACGCCATCATACGAGTGTTATATGACGGTCGACTGGAACAACCCGGAACGAGCGGCAAATTCACAGAGGCCATTTGCCACTGATGGCAATCGCCCAATTTCCTAGACGCAAAAAGCACCGCCAAACCACATCCAATCGTTCAATCACTCACACATAATCATCACAGGAAAGTCCCTGTCACAAAGCCCAGGCGATACATGGTTGGACTAGCCTGTGGGCAGGGCTGGATTGTGCTTTCCCGCATCTTCACACGGGCGCATCTTCCTCTTCTTTGCCACAACTTAAACAATCCCAAAACCCAAACCGCGCGTTGGCCGCCCCCCTTCCTGGAGGAAGTTGAAACAGAGGTTTGCGTATCATGGACCATGGTATGAGGGCCGATGCAGGCCGTATTTGCACCCCTATCCTCCAAATCATGGTGGCCTCAAATCCAAACCAACCCGCCCTCGAAGGAGCTGCTCACGATGGAGCCAACGCCCAGTTTCCAAAAGTCCAACAACATCGTGACCAGCATTCCAGCCGCAAGGCTGTCCATTGTGCACTGCGAAATGGTCCACTTCTCACGGGGATTCTCCTCAATGCGGTAAAACAGCGGGAAGGATACAAAGAAATAAATCGCATAGAACAAAGAGCCCACGGTGTACATGCGGCCCCGGTCAACAAAAGAATAATATGGGAAGTTGGCAATCGTGAGCGTCTCCATGAAGGCAGTGCTGTACGACAGAACAAAGATCCACAGAGCCACAACGACGTTCTGAGAAATCCACCCAAAACGCTGTGTAGCATGCTGAAAGAATCTTATAGAGACGTTGGCAATGGCGTGGTAGAAGGAGAAGTAGGCATGTGTCATCAAGAAGAGGCACAACGGAACCTGCGGACAGGGGAGGCGATTGCCTTACTGTTTGATTTCGGACGCCTTCCACGTCGTGCCAGCAGGGGAATGGTCAACTCCTGATTGCAAAGCAGGAAACCAGACATACAGCGACCAAGCAAACCAATGCGAGAGACAGATACGCCCATTGGCGAGCGAGGTGCTAGTGATACACCGGTAACAATTCGCCAGTACGTAAGGAGCTACACTTCAAGCCATCTGAACATATGATGGTTCCGTGCCAGCCATACTTACATCATTCAGCCTGTGCGCAGGGAAGGTGTAGGATGCCCCAAGAAGCTTATAGAAATAGTGTGTCCAGAAATAGTTCCCTATGAAGCTGAACACTGCAATCCACACGTTTGCCTGGAAAAACAGCACCAAGGCAATCGTCTCTCAGCGTGCGGGATCCGGTACCCATTTGACTCAAAAACCATGCAGAGGCAAGGTAGATCAATAGTCCCTCAGGAGACAGGAGCACGGTTTATTATGCTACAGGCTTCTATAGAATGGGAGGGTGATGGCTCTGATGAGTATGCCAAGCAACTTGGCATCGCATGTGGCCACAAAGTGTGGCAGTGCTGATCTACTGTGTATGGGCATGGGCACCCCAACTACCTCGATTTCAGCTCTCTGGGCGTTGATTGCAAAGTACATTCAGAATGTTGACAAAGCTGGACATCGCATATGCCTGCCCACGTGTGGAACATCCACACACCTTGTGCGCTCCCTTATACCAATTTGCCGCCTTACCTTAACCCAGTAGCGATCCTGCAGTGGTTTCTCCCTGTCGGCCTGTAGCATGTGCACACCCAGCTTCTCAGCATTCAACCAGATTTGGATTGTGTTCTTTTGGATTGTGTTCTTGCTGATCAGCAAGCAATTGGTGGAGTCAGGTGAAGCAAGATACAAAAGACATCCTGTCCTACCAGATGTTGCAGTGGACAGAACAGAAGGGCTAAAATTGCAGCTGAACAAATACATTACTATTTTCTCGCCTTGCGTGTGTTTGTCGCTGTCCGGGGCAGATAGTGCATGTATGTAGTTCACATAAAGGGAAATAGATCTGTCCACTATATACGGAGCAAGAAATGCTCGTCAAAACTGCAAAGCAACAGCCAAACTTCAGATGTTTCAGAAAATCAGATGGAAATCAAAAAGGCAACAGCCATTACAGAAGAAACTGCTGAAATGGAAAATTAAGCTGACTTAGAATGGCGTTGGTGCCAAAGCATGAACAAGAGGATGGCACATTGCATCAGGCATCTTGTATCCTTTCAACTTGGCAACGTTAAAGTCGATGCCAATGTTCCTATTGCGAAGAGGTGCACATGCAACAACCGAAACAGCAGCTGCCACACTGCATCGATAAGTTGACAGGTTGGTTTCAAAACGATGCCAAAAAATATCACTATTGTACGTGATAGGCCACATGAAATAACACATAGCAACAATTCCATACAGCGGAACAAAAAACTGAGAGAGTGATGGCATGGAGTGATGAGAGTAAAGACATCGAACATGTCAAGAGTGACTCAAAAGCACAAGAGCAGCTTTTGCTGCAACCATTTTGTATCCATAGAATTCTGGTACAATCTGAACAGCTGCTAGTGCTGCTGGTCGTCTTGCAGTTCTGCAGTGCAGTGGCACCATCAGCCATGGTAGCAACACAGGTTGCTCACCTTTCCTTGCAGGACAAGAGGGAGTGTGAAGCACGGGACAGCTGCTGCCAGTCCAATTACCATATAGCCCCACTCATTGCAATACTGCAGGTGCACAATACAACACATTATTGCATGTCAGAGGTTGCCAGTTGTGCTTGGACATAATTGAGGCAAATGCTAAATCTGAATTCCCAATTTGGGAATCCAAAAGCCAAGGCAGGCAGGTAGCCACACGACATCCACATCCACATCCAGGCAGCCACATCCATCTCCAGCTGCAGCCAAGACTGTCATGAGCTCCCCAGAATGCATATTTGTGCTCTCAACTGTTTGTTTGGGAAGGCTCAGTATCCTCTTGCAACGTTCGTTTCTATGCAATAGGTTTTCGCCCACTTGACCCTCCCACAGCTGACCTCCTACCGGCAACAGGCAAACCTCCAAGCAGCACAACTGAACAAGAGTTAATAACCAGCTGTGGGGTTTACATATGTGGGCAGGGAACAAAGGCCAGGTTTGGAGTAGTTCAGTTCTTACCTCGTAGATCCGGAACGGGACAACAATGCACAATGCCCACACAATCCAGAAAGGGCTGTAGCAGAGGAAGAATAGCTCACACCACCTCTTGCTTGGGGAGGCTGCAAGCCACCAACTTCCCAAGTCATCTGGGTGTTTTGCGGCTGTACCTGGGACATGTTTGACACATAGATGGCAACGTTTAGAAGACAACGTCACTTGGAAGCTTCACAACAATAAGCAAAGTTGCTACATTGTTCTTCCCAAAGGGCCGTGATCCAATCGTGTGGCCATTGAATTGATCATCTGAGTGTTGACATGTGGTCCAGACAAAAACCAAAGGAAAGCCACTGAGAGTAGGCGTTCACACTTTCACAAAAACACAACGATGCGGTCGGGCAAAAACGGTTACCGGAACTCACGCTGGCACCCCCAGACCAGAATTATCATCCAAAAACAAAAACACATCCTGTCTCAGTCGCACCTGCGCCCATATGTTCTGCGGCCTTCAATATTCCTCAAGCTGGCCGCGCCTCGTCTCCACTTCCTCCCGGTCAGTGATGCGACCCAAGGCTGGCTACACGGGGTGATGTCCAACCACTACCTTCTGACGAGCTGATTTCGATCAGGAATCTAGTCCCCAGGGCGACACATAGACAAGCAGCTCGTCAACAACAGACCACACTGCGCCACCGCGGCTGTTGGGGACCGCCTTCCGGTGCTATTTCCGCACGGACCCAGGGCAGTTGCAAAGCGAACCCCGAATTGAGCTTCCAGCTCAAACCGCGAATCAGCATTGGGCTAAGGCCAACGCTGTTTGTGGCTGCTGACGAACACATCATCGTGGCTGCTGCTTTCAAATGAGTTGTCATTTTCATCCCAGAAGTGGGTTGCGCTGTTGCAGCGTTAGCGTAGTTAAAGCGTTTACGTCCAGGACGGCGCAGGGTGGGAAGCGCCAGATTGGGATGAATGGGAGACGGCGCTTCTCTTAAATACTATGGGACAATTTGAACTCGGCAATGGAGTACCAAGCGCGGGGATGCGCATTGGTGACTGGACAACCAACTCGGACCTGGATTTTGTGTTCCGGTTTCTGGACTCACTGGCGGGGGAGCCAAAAGGGGGGGCGCGCCAGTGAGCGCCATCTTTTTTGTTGCCTCACGGCAACACGGTCTGCACTCAGGCACGTCGGAGATGCGTGTAACTCTACAGCGCTTTGGAGCATTGTGGCTGCCCGACAATTTGGCGGTGTTCCCATCAATGGCGGATCTGCAACAACTGCTGCAACGCCTAGATCGAACCGAGAGGATCCTTACCGCTGCGAACCTGCAACCGGAGGCCCCCGCCAATCTTACACCAGAGCAGCAAGCTGCGGCGGACCATCTACTATGCCTGTGCCAGGAATTCTATACGGAGGGCCCTCCAGCGAGCCTCAACGCCGTCCGCGTCTCGAGACACGAGCACATCCCGCGCTTGGATCTCAATCCTGTGCCTAGTCTTGTCAGCCAACGCCACTGGGGCGAGGCTTTCGACATCGCTGACACTGCGCAGGGACAAAAGATTCGTCAAGCGCTTGGTGGAGGCAGCGGATTCTACCTGGAATATCCCACTTGGGCCCCTGTCGTCTCCGCACTGGTCGACCTCACTATGCACCTCTTGAAGATCACCGTGCATCCAACCCTTTCAGGCGACGCCCGGCAGCTCTTTGGCCCCATCGCCACTGGCCTTGAGCACATCACCGTCAAAGCGTGGGGCATCTGGACGTGCACCGTATGCATGCCAATTTCGCGGGCACAGACGCAACCGGTGTCTGGAAGGTCGCCCAACTAAGCCATCGGCTAGACGCTTTGGATATGCACTTCACGTCCTCCACGGTGCGTGCAACGCGGTCGATCAATACTGCAAGAGCTTGAGCCAGGCAATTGTCAAGGAACAAACCAAGGCGGACGCCCGTCATGTTGCGGATAGCGGTTCTTCCCGTGGCCGAGGCTATTCTTTCGCCGGCAGAGGCCGGGGTCGTCGTGGGCACAGCGGTGGATTTGGTGGCCGTGACACTTTCTCAAGAGCTGGGCAACTCGGATCGGGGGCAGGCCCCGTGCGTGGCGTGGGCGGCGACTTTTGAATTCGTGCTCCTTCACTTTGGTGGGAACTCGCCGATTGCCAGCATCGCCTTGACTACGTTTCCAGCCTGACCCTCACAGTGACTAGACCACGCTGGGCCCCATGGGCGGGTTCGCGTTTAGCGGCGCGTGTTCGCGCTCCGGTGCTGCCCGCCGGGCCAAGGGCCCTTCCTTGCCACCCATCACAAGCTTACAATGCATGGCACCAATGCCACCTGACCAAGGAGTGGGACCACTAACACCGCCTCAAGGTGAAACCCCAGGACTTCTTATACAAATAGGTCCAAGCCAGCCTGCCTGCCTGGCATCAGATCGGAGCCAGCCGAACGATTCTTTCGTGGCTCGCGGGCGGGGTATGCATCAGATGGAAGGGCCGGCCCCACGCGCCAGCTTACCCCTGGACCCAGTGCAATACAGTGCATGGGAGGAGCTGCGGGACACTTACTTGAAGACGGGTGCCATTAGGCCTGCTCGCCACCGTCGCCATGTCTCCCAAGCATTTCTTCGCACGAAGCCGAACGGGAAATGGCGGTTGATTGTGGACCTACGACAGATCAACACTCATTGTGTCCCTCAATCAATGACCTACGAGACCTTGCACACACTACAGGACTCCCTCAAGCGGGACGATTGGATGGTGTCCTTCAACATACAGGATGCCTACCACCACATACTGGTGTGTGTAAGCATTGGTATTGCACAGTTTTGCCTAAGCATTAGGGACATGCAGACCAAAAAGGCAAAACTGTCATGCCCGAGCTCCGGATTTCTCTCTTTGTATATTAGTGTATTTGTACCAATGGGATTTGATTGGGACTTCCGGTGTGAGCGTGGCTGGTTGCCCCAAAGGGTGGGAGCAGCCGGCCGTTTCACATAAACGGCTAGAACTAATTGAGTGTTATTAATAACTGAATGCATGAAAAGATGATGATGATATGACAGTGACTGGTCCATCACTGAGAGATGGTTGTATGACGATAAAGGGACATGCCTGTCTGCGACCTATCTGTAACTCTGTACCCTCAACTGTGTCCCCAAGCCCGTGGCCATGCCTGCCTCCGACATAGTCCCACGCGGTACCTATCGTAGCAATGAAACACTAGGAATTGCATTAAGGATATTGATGAACGCATGGAATATGAAGGACAGAACACTTGTTGTCCTTTTGCCTTGGCTGTAAACTGTTGTCATGGACTCGAGTGTACAATTCCCGTTCAGGAATCGCCACCCCTCGATCTTGCTTGCCTTCATCAGCGCGCCCTCCGGGGCCCCTCCCCTTCATCATGGGGAAGATGTTCCGGACAAAGAGGCGCAGGGGGCTGGCTCGCCTTGCAAATGCAAGGGCTGAGGGACGGCGATGGCCTGGCGTGTGCATGCCCGGCCAGCCGTCTCTTGGCAGCATTCTGGGGTCAATCTTTCTGTTTTGTTCTGCGCGGACTCCAGACGCCCGGACTGAGCTGTAGAATCCCCCAGGATAATGGCGACCAAATGGGACAGATGGCGGAGCTTCGGTCAATGTATTACAACGGTGGTGGGCCCCCTGGTCCAGACAAGGTCGAGTGCACCGGCGAACTGAGACAAATGGCCTATGGGGTGCCCACTTTTATAGGTGGCGCGCTCCCCCTCTCGTCATGACACCCTCGGCCTCCTGTAATAGCCAATACACTTCTGTAATGCCAACCTCGGCCTCCCGTAATGCCACCTCGGCCCTTGGAGAGCCACTCACATGGTCCCTTGGCCCCTTGGCATACCCTTAGTAATGCCAGGCGGCCTCCCCAAGCTATACCACGTCCCTCCAAGGTACCATGGCCGTAGGGGCGCTTGTACCTATGATCCAATGTAATGCAGGTACCTAACAGGTGCCCGTACTGCCGGATCAACCCCATAATGTTGCGCGGCAGCGCGCAACAGGGGGTGAGAGAGCGTACCGGTGCGGGCGCTCGAAGGCCATTAAGCTGGGACCCAACACCGGACCCCAAGTACTACGTACTTGGGGCCACACCCGAGCGCCGGTACCTGGGGGTACACCAGGTACCGGTGGCCACCGCCCTAGTGCCGGTCTAAGCACTCTAACCCCTACACTATCGTAACCGTAGCCCTCTTGGGCCGGTTACTGTAGGGGAGTTGTCGATACCCCCGGGTACCGGTTAGTGCGGTACACATAATCCCTTGGAGTGTACAGTACACTCCTTGGAGTGTAGAGTACACTGTGTACTCTACTACTTCCTGGCGGCTCCCATCCGCCCATGCTCACGCACTACATCATAATAGGCTATAATGTTCATCATCACACCGGTTCCATCAAGGAATAATGCCCCAAATGGCCTGCAATGGGTTAAATGACCTAAATTACTTTAATAACTTCATTATACCGAAAATTGGCCCATTTAACAAGATGAACGTGGCGATCATAATGAACACATTTCTAAACTCATATGAACTCATCTAACTCATATAAGTCATCTGAATACCCGTCAATGTACAGTACGGTGTCCAATCATTACAATCTCCCCCATTAAACTAAGCATTGTCCTCAATGCGGCCATAGTACTCCTGGAGCTTCTCGTGCGCATTGTGGAGGTTGTCTTTAGGCTCCCAAGTCGCTTCATGGGCAGGGTAGCCTTTCCAAAAGACGAGGTACACCTTGACGGTTCGACGTCCGCGCTGCCGCAGTCGATGGTTGACGATTTCCTCGACGAAGTACTCCTCGTGGCCGTCCGTAGAGATGACTGCTTCGGGAGGTTGGGAACGTTTTCTTGCATCTTTTGGCGCTCGGTACAACTTCAGTTGAGAAACATGGAAGACAGGATGCACTCGGATGTGCGCCGGCAGCTCCAGCTTGTAGGCTGTCGTGTAGCACTCCGCCACCTTGAACGGTCCAATGTACAACGGTCCAAACTTGTGGCTTGGTCCAGCTCCAGCAATGTTGAGGTACTTGGTAGAGAGAAGAACTTCATCACCAGCACGCAACTCCAAAGGTCTTCGCTTCTTGTCCGCATATCGCTTCTGTCGCTCTTGAGCCTTCGTCAAGTTGTCGTGTGCTTGCAGTAGATCTTTGGACAAAGTCTCCATCCAATCCTCAGCTGTGTCGTTCTTTGTCTCCGTTCCAGCCAACAAGTTTGCAGGGTTCACTGGATGTCGCCCGTAGCAAAGATAGAAAGGCGTAAATCCAGTTGAAGAATACACGGCATTGTTGTAGACGAACTCCACCATGCTTAACCGTTGATCCCAGTCATTGTATCGTCTTCCCACGAACGCTCTCATGATCTCCTCAATTGTACGGTTGGCCCTCTCCGTTTAGCCATTAGTTTGAGGATGAAATCCTGACGACATCACCAATGTAGTTCCCATATTCTGGAACACTTCTTTCCAAAAATGGCTCATGAACTTGCTATCACGATCCGACACAATGGTTCTCGGCAAACCATGGACTCGCACAACAGAATCCACAAAAATCTTAGCCACATCCACAGCAGTGGTTGTCCCTTTTGTTGGTCTCAGCACCACCATCTTGGTGCCATAATCCACCATAACCAACAAAGCATCATAACCTGATCGGGTCTTTGGCAAGTGAGTAATCAAATCCATGCTCACTTTCTCCCAACGATTGTGGGGTATTTCCAAAGGTTGCAACAACCCAGCGCTTCTCTGATTTGAGGGTTTGTTGCACTGACATGCATCACAACTCCTCACAAACTCCATCACATCACTTTCCAAGGAAGGCCAATAGAGATCCCGTTTCACCAGGTCAGATGTTCTCTTGATGCCCAAGTGACCCGAACAATGTGCATCATGCAATTCAGTCATCACTGCACTTCTCAAGGTCCCACTTGGCACATACAGTCACAATCGCCCATCATCAACCCAATAAATGCGCTGATTCAGCACCTTGAAATTTGGATGGCGATCTAGATGTTCGAAAATTGCTTTGCTCTCTTCATCGCGAGCATACTCTTCCTCCAACTTCCACAGCAATTTCGAATCCAATTCTACTTCAGAAATCGACAAGCATTCAATCATGTATAGCCTAGACAAGGCATCGGCAACCACATTCGACTTTCCTGGCTTATGAATCACCTCATAGTCGAACTCAGCCAAAAAGTCCAGCCATCTTGCTTGTCACTTCGACAGGTTCGGTTGCGTCATGAGGTACTTCAAGGAATAGTGGTCCATGATGACCTTGAACTTCTTGCCTTCTAGGTAGTGTCTCCACGTCCTCAACGCATGAATCACCGCCAAGAGTTCCCGCTCATGAGTAGGGTAGTTTGCCTCTGCTGAATTTATCTTCCGGCTCTCAAATGCCACAAGATGATCACTGGAGTCATAAACTTGACTCAACACAGCTCCCACAGCCGTGTCACTCCCATCGCAGGTCACAACGTAATCTCGGTCAGGATCAGCAGTCTTCAATACAGGTGCCTCGGTCAGCTTGGTCTTCAATTCCTTGAAGGCTGCATCCTCGCTTAAAGTCCATTTGTAGGGAGTCTTCTTCCTTGTCAAGTTTGTCAAAGGCGTTGCAATCTTCCCGAAGTCTTGGATGAATCTTCTGTAGTATCCCGCCAAACCAAGGAAACTTTGCAGCTCCTTCAAGTTCTCTGGCTGCTTCCACTCCTTGATCTTCGCAGGATCTGGCTTCACTCTATTGATGCCAACAATATGACCCAAATATTCAACTTCTTGCTGGAAGAACGAACACTTGGTCATCTTCGCGTAGAGCTTGTGTTCTCTCAAAATTTCCAATGCCTTCCTGACGTGCACCTTGTGCTCCTCCAACGATCGGCTATACACCAAGATGTCATTCAAGAAGATGATGACAAAGGTGTCAAGATGCTCCCTGAAGATGCTATGCATCAAGTGCATGAACGTAGCCGGAGCATTGGTCAAACCAAAGGGTAGCACAAGAAATTCGAAATGCCCATATCCTGTCCTGAAGACTGTCTTTGGCACGTCATCGGGATGGACATGGATCTGGTGGTAGCCACTCCTCAAGTCAATCTTCGTGAAGAAGCTTGCCTCACCCAAGTGGTCCAGAAGTTCTTCGATACGGGGCAATGGGTAGCAGTTCCGAATTGTCGCCTTGTTCAAAGCCCGGTAGTCCACACACATTCGGACACTACCGTCCTTCTTTGGAACGAAAAGGATGGGAGCTCCAAAAGGTGAAACAGAGGGCTGAATATACCCATGCTCCGTCAGCTCCTTCAACTGAGTCTTCAACTCATCCAATGCTTGAGTAGACATCCGGTAGGGTGCTCGATGAGGTGGCTCCGTCCCGGGGAGTAATTCAATGCGATGGTCCACGGCACGCTTTGGTGGTAGACCTGGAGGTAGCTCCGCCAGAAAAACATCCGAATATTCCACCAGTATCTCCTTGACTTCTCTTGGAAATGGTGTATCGATCTTGGCATCATCCAGCTCCACGATTGCATTTACTTCCTTGTACTCTTGGTCTTCTGTCTTGTATTCATCAATTGGCCTCACAATGGCTACATACATATCTTCGTGTCAAGCAAGCCGCTTCATCTTCTGGGCTGAGACTTGCATACTCATCGCCCGTTTCCCGAAGATACTTGAAAGCTTGGCACACTCCTTTGTAGGGTAGTCGCTCTTCAAAACGACCGTCTTCTTCCCCACTCGAATGCTAATGGTGCCGGCTCTCCAATCTATGCTTGGATTCCATCTATCCAACCACGACTTCCTCAAGATTGCATTATACTTAGGAAGTTTCATTACACGGAAATCCAAGAACTCGGCATGCTCCTCATAGCTCACTTGTGCATCTTTCACAATGCGATTGGATGCTCTCATTGACCCATCCGCCAAATGCACTTGCATCTTTTCATGACTTCTCATTGTTCTCAAGTCATGCTCACTCACAGGATGCTCACTGATGAAGTTTCCACTGGCTCCACTGTCCACCAGAAATTTGACAGGGACACCATTAACTTCTCCCAAAATACACAACAGCTGTGTCACTGACATTGACACACCTGATTCTGCCTCATCCACGGACTTCCCAACGTAGCATTCCATCTCACAGGTTTTGCCATCGCCAGGTACATCCTTTGCAGTGGTGGATTCTTGAGGACAGACTGGTTGAAGTGTGTCTACCGGAAGACTCGCTTCTCCGGACTAAACACTTCCAAGTTGATGTGTGTCTACCGGAAGACTTGCATATCCAGACTCAACACATCCCGGTTTGTTGGTATCTTGATCAGAGACACCAACCCAATTATGAGTTGCAGCGGTAACCTCATGTACCGTCTCCCTTCTAGGAACGGCGTCCGCCCGCGGGGCTTCAAAACGTAGCATGCTTCTTGCTTGGTCAGATCCAGCTTTCTCCACCATCCGAGCGATAGACCCATACTCAATCACTGGCTCTGAAACTTCTGCGGGTCCAGCATCTTCAAGAGTAGCCGGTGACGAAATCTCGGTCCCATCTGCCACCATCACTTGGCCATCCTTGTCATCTGGCCCTTCCATTGAGTCGGGTGTTGTCCGGTCGTTGTCCCCGATATTCAACGACCGCTGAAGTTTCCCTGCCTTCCTCCAGACTTGTTCTTCTTCATGGGACAGTCCCTGCTCCAGTGTCCTGCGTTGACCTTGCGGCAGCAGTAGCACCCCTTATTGTCTCGAAGGTACTTCTTCTCTTCTGGAGTCAAAGGCTTCCTCTGGACATAGCTTGTTCCAATTTCCATCGGCTCTGGTCCTTCAGACGACTTCGGTTGAAAGGTCCGCGGTCCACCAACGTTCGATCCACCATGCGACGAATTGCCTTTGAACCAACTTGGCTTTCCACTCATGCCTTGGCAAGAGACTCGAGTAAGCACATTGTCGGCTCGGTCGGCATATCTTGCAGCTTCTTCAAATGTTGTTGGCTCTTTCAACTGCACTTGCATCCGGACTGTGACGTGGCTACTTGGGGTCAGGCAGTTATTGAGGTTTTCTGGAGTGGGAATTACGTAATTGGCCAAATCGACCTTTTGGGAGTGTAGTTTAGAGCTTCCTGGTTCCAACGCGCTTTTAAACGCCCAAATCCGTTAAGAATTGACGAAGATATGGCCTCCTAAAGTCGTAGTACTTAGGGCCAGGGGGTCGGGTGTTAGACGCTTGGAATTAGAGGACAATGGGTCGATCGTAGGTGAACGGTGGATGGTGACGATGTGCCTGGACGTGCACTTGTCTTGTCTTGTCATGATGTGACCGCGATGGACCCGCGATCGGGCATCGTGCATGCGATATGTGCGCGCGCATGCAGTGAATCGTTGTAACACTTTTGGCCCACTCTCTGGCCTCCCGCGAGCCAGCGAACCACCGCCTCGCTGCGCCACCACCACTCGCCGATAGCAGGCCCCGGGGATCGATCCCCGTCGAGCATTGGGCCCACCGCGCGACCAAGGAAACGACTGCCCCAGATATGCCCACCATCCGAGGTGGAGAGCACCGGCTGACCTCCAACAGCCGAGCCGCAGGGCAGGGCGACCCCCACGACTCCGGAAACCAGCGGCTGCCGACGGGCCGCAACAAATTGGTTTCGGAGCGCAAAGCCCGGAGCCGGGAGCTGAGCGAGAGGCGCAGCACCACAGAGTGACCACGCGGCCTGAGAGGGCTGCGGATTCCAGAAGCCTCCAACACCCCAGGCAGCGGTCAGCACCTCCGCGGGTGCTGAATCGCTGTGCTGTGTGCCTGCGGGATTGTGTTTTGCGAGCCTAAGGAGCTTTCAGTTGGGCGATTGGTGTTCGGGGATCGACGGCGCTGGGCGATCGCCAGATCCGCGGATTCAGTGCATGCGCCAGGCGCACTTCGTGTAGCCGAACACGTGAAGGCCAGCACCCCTCAGTTGGAAGATTCCTTCAACCTCAGGTGCCACCCGCTGTAGAATAGGGGTGAAGGTCCCGCTCTAGAAGTAGGGGACATCTGCTGCTTCACCTTATTTTGCAGGTACTGCAGGCGGGTCACCACCTGACCGCTCTGCACCAAGATTGGGGGCCTGATTAGGGGAAAGGGGAGGAGATTGAGCACGGCAGTAGGCAGGCCCAGTTGGGTCCAGAGTGCTACCTCCTAGTGGAGGCATCTCCCCTGGAACCGGTCAGAGGGTGAGGCCATTGCCCACCTGAGGTAGACAGGCTAGTCACCCCTTCGGAACCTTGGGTGGCTGAGTCTTCAAATATTAGACAGGCTGGGGGTGCCATAGGCCAACCCAGACCGCTTACAACGGTCTCGTCCCAGGCAAGGGACACCTTCTTAGGTTGTTCGGCTGAAGCTGGGACTAAGTTTTCATTAGTAGCCACAGACGCACCCTCTGGAAAGTTACCAGGTGGACCGAGAGGTCACCCTGCAGAGTACTGGGGGTAACTGTGTGTGAAAGTGATTATTGAAAACCAGTAGAAGCAGGATAACTTAAGTTGGGAGGTAAAGGCTGCTTGGCTACTTGGGGATAGGATTCAACGGATTTTCAGTAGCCCGAGATCAGGTCTACGCCGATTGACTTCGTTTCAGTACAGTTGATCATCGGATCAGTGTCGTGGGTGGAATCATGGCGGATCGTGATTTGATGGAGCTGAACGGCCATGATGGTGTGGAAGAAATTGACGGGATAGTGGAGACAGTCGCTGGAGCTGGACGTGTGGGAGTTATTGCTGCGTCATACGAGGCGCGGCAACAGAGGATTTTGATTGCCGGGACCGAGCCGGGGGCAGTGGTTTTGGGAAACCCAGAGGGTGCCCTGGTCTCCAGGACCGAAGTTGCACAGGGGATGCAAAACTTGGAGCAGCGAGCTGCACAGGCGATTGCAGGGACTGCCGCTCAGACAGCACATGCCATGAATGTGCTGGCTGATCAGACGGCATCAGCAGTGCAACATACTGCCCAGACATCTCAGAGGGCAGTTTCGCATTTGGAGGGTCAGACCAGGGAGGCATTTGGGCGGACTGAGACCGCTATGTCCACAATGCATAGAAATGTTTCCAGCAATGCTGACAGACTTGCTGAGCTGGAGAATGCATTGGGGCATGAGAGGCAGAGAAATGCAGAGACAGAACGGAGGCTGAGGAGGGAACAGGATGCGACTGTGGAGCGGCTTACTAGGCAACTCCAGGACGCTCTATCCAGGATCGATCAGTTGTCCGCGGACCTGGCTATAGAGCGGTCGCAAAAAGATTCTCAGCCCCGTCAGCAGACTGTGTCTAGACCCCCAGAGCCACCAGCAGCAGTTACATACAGCAGACCTCCGCATTTGCAGCAGGAGGTGGAGATTGTTGCTGATGCTGGCAATCAGACGATGCCACCTGCACAGACCAGCCATGCTGCCCGTCCAGGACGACAGAGGTCTAGATCACACAGGTCCCGGCATGCACGTTCGCCCAGTTCTGACACGACATCATCGAGCGAGTCATCGGGGAGATGCACTCGCAAGGGGGCTGGAATTTTTGACGTCCAAATAAAACCAAAGGACCCTCCAACATTTTCGGGCAGGACATCTGAAGACCCGGAGGTGTGGCTGGGTCAGGTGTCGAATTTTTTTCGTCTGGTCGGAGGATCGCCTGGGAAGCAAGTTGCATATGCTTCCACTCTGCTCCAGGGAACTGCACAGACTTGGTGGCAGAGAAAGCTGAAGGCGTGGGAGGACCCCAAGGATATGCAGACCTTTGGAGAGCAGCTGATCAGCCGTTTTCAAAACACCAACAAGGCTGATTCTGCAATGGCTGCATTGATGAACATCAAGCAGAGGAAAGAGGAGTCCACACATGATTTTATCTGTAGGTTTGAGGCTGAACTGGATAAGGTGGACACCTACGATGAATCATGGGTGTTGAAGATGTTCATCTGGGGCCTTCCCCAAGACCAGGCGGTACTTGTCTCACAGGGAAAGCCTAAGAGGCTGAGCCAGGCTTTCCAGCTGGCCAGGGACGCTGCATTGGCTGCCCAGATGTCGAGACGCCCAGGATCAAGTGGACGTGCTGAGGGCAGCAGTGGACAGAAGGGCCATGGACGAGGCCAAGGCAGACAGCCAGGACAGCAAAGTGGACAAGGATCGACACCAGCTCCAAACGTTGTGTACTATCAGGCTCAAAATAAAAATGTGCAACAAGGGGGTAATCGCGGAAGGGGGCAGGCTGGGAAGCCACCCGTCCCTCCACAGGCTCCAGTTGTGGTATGCCAGCCTGTACCACAGCAGCCTGGCGGATCTGGATAGAGGGGACGGGGCAGAGGCAACCAGAGGAAGCCCCGGGTAGCAGCTGTAGCTGCCCATGACGATCAGGGGATGGCTGGTCAGCAGGACCAGGTGGCTGCACAGCATGCAGCCGGGCATGGAACCGATGCTTCTCTGCATCAGGGGCAGGGAAACTGACTGGCCCCCACTCTGGCCAGTCAGGAGTTCATCGGGGGCAACAGGAACAGGTTATCCAGAGAACCTGTATTCTTGAAAACAGAAAACTCAGCATCGCTCAGAGAAGACGTCAGAGGAGAAAGTGGCAGTGGAGAAAGCGGCTGGAAAGACGTCGGTACCGACGCGCACAGCGAGCTGAGCAAAAACAGGTTTCAGGTGATGACACCAGGGAGACAACTTTAATGTCTCAAGCCCAGCAGGGAGAGACCCCTACGGTGTCAGTTCAGAGGTTAGAAACCGCTCCAGTTGCTGATGCTGTGGGACAGCCAGCCCTAGGAACTGGAGTTCAGGACCACGTGCTGCTGGTGTTGAACGCCGTGGTGAACGGGACAAGTGTCCCTGCGTTGATTGACAGTGGAGCGAGCAGGTCTTTCATCAGTGACCGGCTTCACTGCCGACCAGCTTTACAGTTTGTGGGAGCATATTCTGCCTTAGAATTGGCAAACGGGGAAACCATAGTTTCCACCGGAATAGCCCCACGAGTGTTGGTATGTATCGGGAGTGTACCCTGTCGACTATCATTGACTGCAGTACCTATGATGGAAGGGGTTCAGCTGATTTTGGGCAAAGATTGGCTGGATATCATGAACCTACTGGTGGATTGGCGGTCAAACATGGTGTACCTTAGAAATGGCTCACAGCTGGAGCCTATCAAGGGCATTCGTGAAACATCTGGTAAGCACTGCCAGATTGTCGACAAGGGATTGAACGGTCTCCAGCACTATTTCAGAGACCTCAAGAGGGGATCAGAGACTCCTACTGCAGACTTGGGGAGCAAGTTGGCTGCATTCTGTTCGCCAAAATTTTGGGAATATGATTCTTCGGCGAAGCAGTGGGCCACTCAGCAGTCAGTGCTGAGTAAGGTGTCATCGCCGGGGACGGCCGATGTTCCCCAGGGGGGGAGTACAACCCCACAAAATTTTTCTCCAGAGGACCCTCACAGACCTCAGGGTTCCCCAAGGTGCAGGACTACCAGGGCAAAGAAAGTGGCTGGGCGATGTGTCAGGCAGCCTGTCAGGAAAAAGTTAGACTTCATCTCGATGAGACAGGCAGCCAAGAGAGCAAACAAAACCGACCAGCCTATGTACTTGTGCGTCCTGAAGGCCACAGACTTCCCAAGTAAAGATAGCAAAAGGCCAAAGTCCAAGGCTGGTGCAGCCAAAGGCATGACTGAGGGCGAAAGGCGGAGATTATCAAAGGAAACAGGCCCAGTGACGGAAGAGGTACCGATTGAGGAGGTTATTCAGAAAAAGGTCAGTGAGGCAGATGAGGCTGTCCGGGAACAGCTGTAGCAAACACTTGAGGAGTTCAAGGACGTGTTCCCAGACAAGCTGCCTTACGGTCCACCACCAAAGAGGATTGTCGATCATGAGATTGACACGCTGCCAGGAGAGGCACCGCCGCACAAAAGCCCATATAGGCTGAGTACGGCTGAGTTGGATGAACTGCGGTGGCAGATCGACACATTGTTGGAACAGGGGTGGATCAGACCGAGTTCTAGCCCATATGGTGCACCCATCCTTTTCATACCCAAAAAGGATGGCAAGTGGAGGATGTGCATCGACTACAGGGCTTTAAACAAAATAACCGTCAAGAATCGGTACCCACTGCCAAAAGTGGAGGAATTGTTGGATCGACTGCACGGGGCTAAATACTTCACGAAGATTGATCTCTCCTCAGGTTACCATCAGATCCGAGTGAGAGAATCAGATGTACACAAGACAGCTTTCGTGAGTCGATATGGCAGTTTTGAATACCTTGTCATGCCATTCGGGTTGTGCAACGCACCAACGACCTTCCAGAGGATCATGAATACAATTTTGAGGGAAGGCTTGGACCAGTTCGTGCTAGTGTTCCTTGATGATATTTTGATCTACAGCCGGACAAAGGAGGAACACATACAGCACATCAGGGAAGTTTTGACCCGCCTACGGTCGGAGAAGTTGTTTGGGAGATTAAAGAAGTGTGACTTCTTCAGAACCAAGGTGGAGTACTTGGGCTTTGATGTGGGGGCTGAGGGGATCAAGCCTTCACTATCAAAGGTTCAAGCAATTTTGAATTGGCCGACACCAGAAAATGTCACCGATGTCCGTTCATTTCTGGGGCTGTGCAGTTTTTATCGCAAGTTCATACGGTGGTTCAGCGAGCTGGCAGCGCCCATGACGGACTTGACGAAGAAGGACAGGGCCTTCGTTTGGAATGATGAAGCAGAAAAATCATTTAATCGCTTGAAGACAGCCATGGTGACTGCACCAGTTCTGCAGTTACCGGATTTCGACCAGGAGTTTGTGGTTACCACAGACGCATCAGGCGTTTCAGTGGGTGGTATACTACAGCAGGACTTTGGCAACGGGCTGCAACCCGTTTGCTATGAGAGTAGAAAGCTCAACCCGGCCGAGACCCGGTACAGTGCATATGAACGAGAATTACTGGGCATCACTTGGGCTGTTGGGAAATGGCGGCACTACTTGGCCAGCCGCCACTTCGTCATTCAGACAGATCATGACTCCTTGAAAAACCTGCCCAACCAGCCTGCAGTGAACAGGAGAGTGTGGAAATGGGTACAGGTTCTGCAGGGCTACGACTGCGATATTGTCCACATACCAGGAAAGGACAACCCTGCAGATTTTCTGACGCGCAGGAGTATTCAGGAGTTGAGATGCATGGCAGATGTGCGTGCAGAAGAGGAGTCATTGGTCCAGCGTCTTCGCCTTCATGAGGGTGACAGCGGGGAAAACGATATTCAGAAGAAACTGGACGAAATATTTAAAAAGTCCAGTCCTGGGGGTGCAGTGGTGGCTGCAAGTGGGGAGCAAAATTCTTTACATTTTTTATTGGTGACCAGCACCATGATTACTCTGGAGGAAGACTTGAGGAACTCTATAAAAGAGGGCTACAAGCAAGACAGCAGATGGGCAGAAGTTTTGAACCAATTGGAATCTGCCCAAGGACGAGTCACCAGGATCAGGAATCGTGATTACCGATTGAACCATGGATTCATTGAAATCAAGTTGAAGGACAACACCGAGGACCGGCAACCTTGGAGATTGGTGGTGCCAGATGTGGAGGACGCCCGCAAGAAGATTATGGCAGAGATACATACCGTACCATATGCGGGACATCTTGGTTACCATAAGACACTCAAGAAACTACAACAGAATTTCTACTGGCCAGATCACACAGTGGATGTAAGAGACTTTGTGCTGGGATGTGAGGTCTGCCAGTCAGAGAAGAGTGTCCACAAGTTGCCAGCAGGACTCCTTCAGCCTTTGCAACTTCCAGAAGAAAAATGGAGTGATGTCAGCCTCGACTTTATCATGGGTCTACCAGTCAGTGAAAGGAAAAACGATGGGATTCTCACAGTGGTAGACCGAGCTACCAAGATGGTACACTTAGTACCAGTCCAGCAGACCATCACTGCTGCTGAGACAGCTCGAGTCTACTGGGAGCAGATTGGACGACTTCACGGGATCCCCAGATCGATTGTCAGTGACCGAGATCCACGATTTGTGTCGAAGTTCTGACAAGAATTCTGGAAGATTTTGGGTAGCAAGCTGAGGATGTCCAGCGCTCACCACCCCCAGACAGATGGACAGACAGAGGCAGCCAACAGGGTGGTGGAGCAAGTACTCAGGTGTACGATCCATGGCAGTCAGGAAGTCACTCATTGGGAGAGATACTTGCCCATGGTGGAATTCGTGATCAACAGCAGCGCATCGCCATCCACGGGGTACACACCCTTTTATCTGAACTATGGCTTTGAGCCAGTGACCCCGTTGGATCTGATCAAGGATATAGACCAGACTAACATTGAAGGTGTCAACGTCTTTGTCAGCAGGATGAAGAAAACATTCAGAAGGGCGATGCAGTCAGTTCATCAGGCTCAGCAGAGGCAGAAGCGTCAGGCCGATCAGCGGCGCAGAGAACAGAGGTTTCACAATGGGGAACAGGTGCTACTCAGTACAGAGCATCTACAGTTTAAAAATGCACCTGTACGCAAACTGAAGCGACGGTTCGTAGGACCATTTGCTGTGGTCCGTCAGGTGGGATCAGTGGCCTACGAATTGAAGCTACCAGAAGGGTGGAGGATACATAATGTCTTTCACACCAGTTTGCTTCGACCATTCAGATCGTCCAGATGGTCCACCCCACAGGAGTCAGATGATGCCGAGATCGAGCCAGAAGCTGATGAACCGTACGAAGTTGAGAAGCTGCTGCGATGGAGATGGGCAGGACCCAGTGGCAGGAGGCACAAGGAATTTTTGGTGTTATGGATAGGGTGGAGTATTGACGATGCCTCCTGGATACCGGCTGGAAATTTCACCTACGCCAGAGAGCTCCAGAAGATGATCAAGAGGGACAAGCCCGAGGAAGACACTAGTATGGGATAGTGTGCTTTCGGGGGCGAAAGCTACCCCAAGGGGGGAGTAATGTGACGTGGCTACTTGGGGTCAGGCAGTTATTGAGGTTTTCTGAAGTGGGAATTACGTAATTGGCCAAATGACCTTTTGGGAGTGTAGTTTAGAGCTTCCTGGTTCCAACGCGCTTTTAAACGCCCAAATCCGTTAAGAATTGACGAAGATATGGCCTCCTAAAGTCGTAGTACTTAGGGCCAGGGGGTCGGGTGTTAGACGCTTGGAATTAGAGGACAATGGGTCGATCGTAGGTGAACGGTGGATGGCGACGATGTGCCTGGACGCGCACTTGTCTTGTCTTGTCATGATGTGACCGCGATGGACCCGCGATCGGGCATCGCGCATGCGATATGTGCGCGCGCATGCAGTGAATCGTTGTAATACTTTTTATGGTTTACCTTCTTCCACTCGCCAGCCGCCAACCATCAGCTTCGCCAAGGCCACTCACCACACCGAGATAGCGTGCCCCGGGATCGATCCCTCGCCGAGCATTGGGGCTCACCACGCCACTAAGGAAAACGACCGCCCCGGATACGCCACCATCCGGAGGTGGAGAGCGCCGCCTTCCAATACCGAAAGCCGCCAGGCGTGGCGTAATTCCCCACTCTACTCCGAAACCGGCGGCCGCCGACGGGTCGCTAATACGACATTTTCCCACATTCAAAGCCCGAAGGAACTTGTCCAGTTTTTCCGCCTCCGAGAGATCGTCGATCCGAATACACACTTGCCGGAACTTATGCAGAAAGTCCAACACAGGCTCCTTCTCCCTTTGCCGGAGGGCATACAACTCATCCCTCGCCCGACGAATCAGATTATCCATTCGGAATTGTCGACGCAGATCCCTCTTGAACTCGTCCCAATCGTTCACTCGATTGCCACTTTCGCACAACTCACGCCACCACATGGCAGCATGACCCCTCAACAGCGATGCAGCATATCCAACACGAGAGGCAACAGGTATTCCAGTCAACGACATGTGCTCCTCCACTTGGAACAACCATGTGTCGATATCACGATGCTTGGCACCGTCATAGGTCTCAGGCTTCTCCACTTTCACGCCCATTGGTGCCACTCCACGACCGGAAATCAATTCGGCAGTCAACTCGGCCATATCCCGAGCTAGAGCATGAGATCGACGGTCACCTCGATACTCGGCAGCCTGCCTCTCCTCATGCAACATAGCCATCTCCCGCTCCAGTTGTTGGTTCCGTTCGCGGGTCTGGTTGACCTCCTGCATCAACTTCTGGTAACGCTCCTCCGCCTGACGAGCTTCCTCCTCCCCCATCACGACTGGTTGACCATCATGGTGTGCCATGGTGATGGATAGATCGCCCCTTCAATGCTCTTGGTCGCTCGGCTCCGAAACCACTGTAGAATCCCCCAGGACAATGGCGACCAAATGAGACAATCGGCGGAGCTTCGGTCAATGTATTACAACGGTGGTGGGCCCCCTGGTCCAGACAAGGTCGAGTGCACCGGCGAACTGAGACAAATGGCCTATGGGGTGCCCACTTTTATAGGTGGCGCGCTCCCCCTCTCGTCATGGCACCCTCGGCCTCCTGTAATGTCCAATACACTCATGTCATGCCACCCTCGGCCTCTTGTAAGGCCACCTCGGCCCTTGGAGAGCCACTCACATGGTCCCTTGGCCCCTTGGCGTACCTCTAGTAATGCCAGGCGGCTTCCCCAAGCTATACCACGTCCCTCCAAGGTACCATGGCCGTAGGGGCGCTTGTACCTGTGATCCAATGTAATGCGGTTACCTGACAGGTGCCCGTACTGCCGGATCAACCCCATAATCCCTTGGAGTGTACTCCACCACTTCCTGGCGGCTCCCATCCGCCCATGACCGCGCACTACATCATAATAGGCTATAATGTTCATCATCACACCGGTTCCATCAAGGAATAATGCCCCAAATGGCCAGAAATGGGCTAAATGACCTAAATTGCCTTAATAACCTCATTATACCGAAAATTGGCCCATTTAACAAGATGAACGTGGCGATCATGATTAACACATTTCTAGACTCAGATGAACACATCTAACTCATCTAAGTCATCTAATTACCCGTCAATGTACAGTAGGGTGTCCAGTCACTACATAGACAATTCAGTCCATGGCTCCTCAAGAATGCCCAATGGCTGAAGTAAGCCTGGGTTTTGACGAGAACACTTAGCCTGTTGACAAACTAGCCAAGTATCAACATGTAGTTGTATCTCTCATCGCATCCCTGGCGGCCAGTAATACCTCTGGACTAAGTCCAGGGTTTTGGCTTGACCAAAGTGTCCTGCACTTGGATGGTCATGCACCAACTGGCAGATCTCAGTCCTCAGACTAGTTGGTATATATACCTGCTCGCCTTGCAACCATAAGTCGTCTGCATAGCTCAATTCTTGTTGTTGTCTTACAAACTCAAGCTGGGGATCATGGTTGTATGCCTGATGGATTCTGGAGGCCAGATCTTCTGCCTCTACCATCCTGTTCGACCATTGGTCATTTCCCCGCTTGTGCATTGCCTTTAAGCCACATATAGCCAATTGACTTTTTCTCCTGGCTTCCTGTTCACCATGAGTAGGTGGGATTCGAGAAAGGGGATCAGCCACATTCTTTCGCCCTGGGCAATATTCCTACTCAAAGTCAAATTGTTGCAGGATTTCTGACCATCTGGCTTGATGCCTGCTTAGCTGTGGCTGTGACTTCAAGTATGTCAATGGGCAATGATCCGTTACTAGTTTAAAACGTGTGCCCTTTAGGTAACAACGCCACAACTGGATGGCATGCACAGAAGCTAAAGCGTCCTGGTCCGTTACGTTGTAATTCAGCTCTGCAGGGAGAAATTCCCTGCTGGCATAACAGATTGGATGGTTGTCCTGCATGAGGACTACTCCTAGAGCAGTTTGGGATGCATCCACAATGAACTTGAAGGGTCTATTGGGGTCCGGCATTTTAAGCAAAGGAGTTGTTGTTAAGCATTCCTTTATGTGCTCAAATGTTGCCTAGCACTTGGCTGTCCACTCCCACTTGCCATTCTTTTTGGTCATGTCTGTTAGGGGAGTTGCCATTTTCGAATAGCCCTGGATGAACTTTCGAAACTAGTTGGCTAATCCAAGGAACTGCTGAACGTGCTTTATGCACTGTGGTACAGGCCAGTTCTATACTTTCTCAATCCCTTCCGGGTCTGGGCGAATGCCCTCTTGAGACACAATGTGTCCCAAGTAGGAGATCTCCTCTTTATTGAACTGACATTTGTGCAGACGACAATATAACTTCTGTCATCATAGCATATCTAACACTTGCTTTAGGTGTTGAAAATGCTCTTCTGCAGACTGGCTAAACACCAAAATGTTGTCTAAGTAAACTATGACATGTTTGCCAATTTGGTCACCAAAGATATGGTGCATTGTCTGTTGGAAGATTGTTGGGGCATTTGCAAGTCCGAAAGGAAGCACTTTGAACTCATATAAGCCCAAAGGCGTCACAAACACCGTCTTGGCACTAGAGGTGGCCACCCGGATCTGTTAATAGCGGACGAGGGCGCCCTCCGTTAAATATCCGTTAATTTAGCGGACCGCGCTTTCTCTGTTGCTGACGTGGCACGGATGGCAGCGGACGGCTGGCCCCAATCAGCGGACTCTGCGGATTCCGCTTGGGTGTTAACGGATATTCTCTTACGGACCGGAAGCCACGTACCCCATCCGCTAATCTAGCGGATGACAGCGGACGTGTGTACCGAATCAGCGGATGACAGCAGAGCCCATGCAGTAAGTACTGATTTCCGAATCTGCGGATCGGGTTGATTGCTAGCGTGGCTCAGCCAGGGTCCACATACAGCGGACCTTGGTGGTGACTGCGCACATAATTGGTTGCCCTCCTGTTGGTGGCTCGTGTGGCGGCAGGGGCAGGAGACGGCGGAGGGCATGGACCCAGCACCTGCTCGGCCAGCAGGTGAGGCATACCGCGCGGTATACCATCGGCCAGGGCGACGCCCTCAGTACCGCCTGCTTTGGCGGGAAATTCCGGGCCGTGGGGGGTGTTGGGGGGTGTTTGGGGCCTCGGATGATCTGTTGGCCGAAAACCTGTGCATGGCCGGATGCAATCTGCCGGTGATGCACAGGCATAGCGCGCTATCCTGCTTTCTGGTCAGGGCAACGCCCTCAGTACCGCCTGCTTTGGCGGGAAATTCCGGGCCGTGGGGGGTGTTTGGGGGTGTTTGGGGGGGCCTCGGATGACCTGTTGGCCGAAAACCTGTGCGTGGCCGGATGCAATCCGCCGGTGATGCACAGGCATAGCGCGCTATCCTGCTTTCTGGCCAGGGCAACGCCCTCAGTACCGCCTGCTTTGGCGGGAAATTCCGGGCCGTGGGGGGTGTTAAAAGTGGGGGGGGGTTCTCGTATTATCTGTGGACTTTGAAAACCTGGATGTTGGCGGATGCATTCCGGCGAGTGATACGTGGGCATAGTGTGGGCTTCTGCTTCTGGCCGCCTGCTTTACTGGGAAATTCTTCCCCCGGGGGGGGCGGATTATGTGTGGACTTTGGAAACATGGTGGCATATAGCCGGGTGGGAAGATCATGGCCGGGGTTTGACTTCATTCCGGGATTTCGCCTGCGACCCTCACCAACTGTGTTGCAGGTGGTACCAACGCTGAAACGGAAAGCAGGCAGGGGCGCCTTCGACAGGCGGGACGTGTAGGTGCGGTGGACGTGTACCTCTGTGCAGCAAGCCTGACTGCCGCCTATTGTGGCTGGGTGCTGTAGGGAACATCGCGGGAAGTCGGGTACAATTGCAATCTTGATTGTAAGGCCGGTAATCCAAGGCTTGAATGCCTCTGGCTGGAAACCATCATCCATTGGGGCACCTACTGTCCTGCGTATAAGTTGGAAATGTACTTAACGTTGTGTGTGGTGCTGCAGCCTCACCAAGCTGCGTCAGTGCAGATCCAAAAACCATCGGGAGGGGGATGGCAAGCGCAGAGGAGCAGCAACACGAACCCTCACTTGGTGAGTGGATTACCGTTTACACTTGCAGAACCGTATTTTGTTGTTGACTTTGGCGGCTGTGGCTGTGTGTGTTTGTCGGTGTGTAGGGCACTGCACCATTCTGGCATGGCCACCTCATTGGTGGTAGTACCCGCCGTCACCTAGCTGGGGAAACCTTGGCAGTTCGTTCCTTGCATGTGGCCATGCATTGCACAGGGTGCACCACTTGTCGCTGCAATACCCATCGTCTTTGCTTACATGCCACCAACATTATTTGGCAGTACCCGCCGCCACCTGGCTGGGGAAGTCTTACCACTTTGTTACTTTTGTTTGGCTGCACACTGTACAGGGTGTGCTGTATGTCCCTGCAGTACCCATCGCCTATTTTTCCTTATGTGGCATGACCACTTTGTGGCAGTACCCGCCGTCACCTGGCTGGGGAAACCTCAACACTTCGTCCCTTTAGGGGGCTGTGCATTGTACAAGGCGTGCTGCATTTCTCTACAATACCTATTGTCTTTGCTTCGGTGCCACCACCAGTATGTGGCAGTACCTACCGTCACCTGGCTGGGGAAACACCGTATTCTGTTCCTGTGTTAGGTCGGAAGCGGCCCCTGAACAGGGGCCAACGTTACAAGGATGGTCGAAAGCGCCGGCACAGACACAACAGGAAAGGGGGAAGGAGACGTGCAGGGGTGAAAGTCAGGCGGCGGATAGAAGCTGCGCGCGATAGGGAAGCTGAGCGCGATAGGGAAGCCCTACCAGATAGATTAGAGGAAATACAAGAAGCAGGGTTGGGTGGCCTGCCCTCGGGGGTGTGGCGGCCCATACAGGACCACCTCGCCCCCAAGGACCAGGCCCGATTAGCCACCGTAAGCGGATACATTAATAACGCATTGGGGGGGGCAGAAGGGGCACGGTTGCGAAAGGAAGAACACGAGAGACAGAACCCCCCCCAGTCTTGGGGAGAATGGCACAAGCGTCGTAGGCAGGAACGCAAACAAGTGGATATGAATCGCCGGGCTGCTTATAAAACACGTCAGTGCGCGGCTATCATAGATTTGGTGCTGCACCGGGGGGAGCACATGGTGGGGTACAAGTCTATTAGCAGAAAATATAGAATAACTCAACCGTCGCTAAGACGCCTGGAAGAAAGACTCCTTGAAGACGATTTTTTTTCACGGGTTGGGTGGGAGTTCAATGTCATGGACTCCGGCCTCCTAACAGGGAGTGACACGGAGACTTCCTCTGATTAGTTTTTTTAACAAAACAATCTGATTGTGAGGTGAAGTCCAAGTACCGCCTGCCACCGGCGAGGAAGGTGACATTTGCTGAACAATCCATGGTTGTGAGACGCTTTTCTGCCTTTATTTCACAGAAGGAAGTGTGCATGTAACATCTCCTTGTAACATCTGAAAACCATTGTCGAATATATGTTGCCTCGGTTACTTACGCAATGGACGTCTGCGCCAGGCTCTGTTGGCGGTCATGGTGGTGCTGACCTCGCAGCATTTGTTGCTGAGCGAGGAGTCCCAGACGCAGATGATGTTCCTGTTGGGAGGGGTGCGTTCAGCTCCGCGGACACTGATTCGCTTAAAGGTGCATCGCCAAGTTCGAGTGTCGTTGTGGTGGAGGATAAGCCACA
>CAJHUC010003072.1:0-46676 GCA_905146915.1 Ostreobium quekettii | reverse complement strand
CACCGCCATTGCCACCAACTCTTCACGGCCGACGAGCTGGTGGCCAGGAAGGTCGTGCGGGCGATTCGTCGGTTCGACGAGGCGGACGCCGACCTCCGGGTGGACATCTCGCGCTGCCGGGTGGGAGACGCCTCCGCAGTGGGGCCAGGTGGAGACGGCGTCCCCGCCGTGCCCCGTCGCCAGCGGTACGAGTGGAGGGTTAGGGGCAAGGTTGTGTGCATCAAGGCGTTCGCCTTGTGGCACGGCGTCTGCGCCGACACCGTGTACCGGAAGACCGCGCAGGGGCGGGGTCGGAGCGGGGTTGTGCCGAAGGTGCGCCACCACAGAAACTGGAGGACCCACCGCCACGGGAAGGGGAGGTACGACTGCGCCGACTGGCTGAAGGACCTCGTCGGCCGCCTCGCCCAGCCCTTCCCCGACCACACGGTCAGGGACCGGCGCACCGGGGAGGTCAAGGCCAAGGAGTTCCTGCCGGCGGGGCTGTTCTCCACCCTGCAGTCCGTCTACGAGTACTACCGCCACGCGACAGCCGCCCGCCAGCCCCCCCAGCAGCCCGTCTCCTACACCACCTTCCGCAGGACGTGGCTTCAATGCCACTTCCAGGTAAGCGGCGGCCCGCGGCCCCAGGCCCTCCCCCTCATCTTCCAGACACTCCAGGCACGTTTGGCTGGGAGCGTCTGTGCCAGTGTGCTGACGACGAGCCCTAAGCCCGATTTTTCTGTGGTTGCCGTCCCCAGGTGCGCACGTACCGGCACCAGCCCTTCGCCAAGTGCGACACGTGCGTGAGGCTGAGGGAGACCACCAACCTCGCCACGGGGCCGGCCAGGGACGCCGCCCTGCGAATACTCCACAAGCACAAGGCGTACGTGGCCGCAGCGAGGAGGGCGATGGAAGAAAGGAGGCGGCACGCCCTGGACCACCCCGAGGAGGTCCTGTACCTGAATATCGACGGCATGGACCAGGCCAAAACGGCGATCCCGCGCGAAATGGCCAAAAGCAAGGCGGACGAGGTGGGCCTGCCCCTGACCACCAAGCAGATGGGCGGGATCGCGTACGGCCACGGATGGTGGGGCTTCTGGTCATTCCCGGAATGGGCGGCATCCAGCAACCTCACGCTTACGTGCCTCTGCAAGATGATCAGAGACGTGGCCCGCTGCGACGCCGCCGCCCCGGGTCTCCTGCCCCCCCGGCCCGGCCTGCCCCCCGTGCTGCACCTGCAGATGGACAACACGGCGAAGGACAATAAGAACCATTACCTCCTCGGGTTCTGCGCCATGCTGGTTGGGGAGGGGGTGTTCAGAGAGGTGCGCGTCTTCTTCTTGCCTGTAGGCCACACGCACCAGGAGATAGACGCCACGTTCAGTCTCGTTGCCTCCGCCATCAACCGCGAGGGGGCGCTCTGCTTGGAGGACCTGATGGGCGTGGCGCACCGGGCGTGGGGGGAGCACGCGAGTGTGGGGAGCTCGCGGAAGGTGAACACGCGGGTGGACCGCGTTGCCGACTTCCGGCGCCTCTTGAGGTATAAGCGCGACCGCCGGCGGGGCGTTGAGGAGGAGGAGGAGGACGGCGAGGACGGGGATGCGGGCGTCCGTATGCACACCTTCAGAGGCCTCGGAACGGGACGGGACAACAAAAGGTGCGCTCGCAGTGGCCGGCTCGGGCGACCTCTGCTGTCCGCTCTTATCGTGTGCGGGACTGGCGTGCGCCTGCGCGCGCCGCGTGCGCGAATGCGGAGTTGCTGCCTCGACGTGCGCCTCGCTTCCTTCCACAGCCCCGATCCAGCTCGTGCGGCGTCACTTTCTTCCCGGCTTGCCACCCACAGCCTTGATTGCAAGCAGCGGCTTCACCCTTTCGCCGTGTCCTCCTCGCCACTACTCGTGGGCAATGAGCGACTTGCCTGCTAGGGAGGACCTGTGCGCCTACCCTTGGATGTGTCCTCCACACGGTCCCTCCCTTCTCCTAGTCAAGGGTGTGGTTTGTGTCCGCTGCCTTCCCAAATTTGCTGGCAGGCAACTAAGGTTCGCGCGCACGACGCGCGCAAACCCGCGCCATTTCTGACAGCGTTTTAGGGGTACACCCCAAGGTGTATGCCGGTGTGCCGCCTGCCGCCTGGTCCGCCGGCGGTCGGCGCTCGCCGCAATGACGCCTCCCCGGCTCCACAGTGCTTCATTGCTGTGTGCGATCCTTTGGGCAGGTGCTTCCACTCCTTTAAGTTCGTCCTGGAGGGGGGGGAGCCCGTCGTGTTCGCCCGCGAACACGACAGGGAGGACAACCCGTGGGTGGGCACGCCCGACGGCCGGGGATGGCCGGTGTTCGTCCCGGGGAAACCCGCCCCGAGGTTTGCCGACCTCCGCTGGGAGCCAAGGGCAGCACTTCAGGACTTCGAGGACGTCAAGAAGAGGGTCATCGGGAAGATTGGCAGGTGGAGGCGCCAACTTGACGTGTGTGGGGACCCCGCCACCGCGGAGGACATCAAACGGCGCAAGCTCCACCGGATGGCCAGAGCCGTGCGATGGTGGGAGGGCTTCATTGCCTCCCACGAGCGCACATTCCCTCTCGACGGGAGTGGCAGACCCACGTTCGCCATCGACGAGGGGGCCGCACTTCGGCTGGACAGCTTGTCACCCGCCGCGCTGGCCACCTCCTCCACTGCGCCCAGCAGCGCCTCCAACGCCCCCGCTCCACCCGTCGCAAGGTACGCGCGCCGCCGTGTGCAACATCCCGTCCGCCCGCGGTGATTCCCCTTGCTTGCCCCCCCCCCCTCCCCGTGGTTGCCTCACCATCACACTGGCGGTGTCGCCCGCAGGGACATTGGCCCGGTGCCCGGGGAGCGCCCCCTGCTATTTGGACACCTCTCCGCTCTCCCAAACGACAAAGAGTATGTCCCCTTTGACGCCGCGCGAGACATAGCAGCCGGCCACCAGGTGGCCATCGCCATGTCCGACGCCGATGCCAAGGAATGGGGCCGGCGCTTCGACATTGCCCTTGTCAAGGGGGCCAAGGCCGCGGAGGGGTGTGATTCAGCGGTGAAGAAAATATTCACAGTCGCGTACTACGAGAGCGAGTTCCAGCCCCGACCCCCCTACAACTTGGGGACCCTCCTTTTTGACGCCGCGGACGATGCCCAGCTGAATGGGCGCTGGGTGGAAGGGCGGCAAATACAGGGGGAGGTGTCCTCCGACAACGTCATTTGCGATGTTTGGTTGGAGGCCAATGGGGTTGGGAGGGGGTGCATCCACCCCCAGTACAAACGGCGTCTCCAGGCGGAGCTGGAGCATTAGGATGAAATGTGCTAGACAAGGGAGGGGCCATTTCTATAACTAGCGGCTTGTAATTTCCATAGTGTGCATCGCCAATTGTAATTGTTAGTGCGAAGCTATGCTGGACCCACAGCCTGTGGGTCGCATGCATTGAGTGTGGTTGGTTGCAAGCGTCCCCGACCGGCTTCAAACTAATTCTTTTTGTGCGCAACATTGTGGTTTCCTCCCGCGTGTGCTGCCCCGAAAAATGGCACGTTTGTGTGCATCCCTGTTGTTATGGCATTTTTCTTGCATTTTGCTAGTGCGCAAAATGCACGTTTTGTTGTTTTTTATGGCCCCCTTACCGACATTTTGCACGAAAGCTTGTTGAATATGCAGCCTGAGAAAACCTGAGAGGGTTTGCAAAATGATATGAACCATTCTGATCGCATGTTGAATCTTGTGCACTTTAAATACATTCAGTCACTGGTTTCCCACCAGTTTACACTTGATGCATGCTCTAACCCCAACGGGGACAATGCACTCTGTGCGCGATATTGTTCACGAGATACCAGTTTCTTGACGAAACCATTATCTCATGAATTCGTGTGGATCAATCTACCGTTTAAGAATGTTGGGCCATTCTTAGATCATTACTTTGCTAAAAGAGCAAAGGCTCCTCAACAAGTTGGAGCATGTATTCTTTTACCCGCTTGGCGGACATTCATCGACGATCCAATGTTGCAAAATAGATGCGCACCTTAATTCAATACCCAAAGGGTACACGGTTGTTTACACAACCGTACATGGACCGTTCAGATCGCAAGGAGATGCCTAGCATCCCTTGGCCTGTCAATGTGTATTATCAACCCCCAGAGGGGGCAGCGGGACACTGCATCCGAGGGGTCTCTCAAGGCCATCCTCGCCTGACCTTTACTGGTCACGTAGGGCACCAACCAACGTCTATCTTCTTTGATACGGGGGCGACTGGTACTACCTATATTAACCCAACATGTTGTCGTCGGTTAGGCTTAACGCCTAAGCAGCCACACTCGATATCGAATTGACAACTTCGTCGCCTTCATCATATACAGCGGTTGGCACGGGCCACTCGTCGTGTTGTGGATCCCACGGAGTTCTCCACACCTCCCCATGTGGACTCTTCTCCGCCGGAGGCCGAAGTCCTCCTTGCCGATGGCTCCTCCCTTCCTTCATTAGGAGTGGTCGATGTGCCCTTAACCATTCAGGGTTACAAGGACACTGTTCGTTGTGTGGTCATTGACATCTCTGACAATTATGACATTATTCTTGGCGATAATTGGCTCTATGAGCACGCCCGTGTCATCGATTATCGTCGGGGGCACATTCGGGTGGTTTCCCATAGCCGCGAATTCACCCTTCACAATTCTCCACAGGTCCCTCCTTCTCTCCCTCCGCCGGCTTATCGGTTGGGTCATTTATGGTCATTGGGTTATGCACGCCGCGCCTACCATTGGGGATCCCCTCTCCGTTTGGCTTTGGTTCGCCGGGTCGGCGATCTCCCTGAGGGGGATGCACTAGGCCCTTCGGCCACTTCAGGTCGAGAGACCATATCACATGCTGTGAATCCAGCATAAATCACATCCCTCTTGGAGGAGTATAAGGATCTTTTTCCTGACGAACTCCCTGAGGGCCTTCCCCCAGATCGGGGAGTTGCGTTGACCATTCCGCTTGAGGAAGGTACCAAACCGGTAAAGAGACCAGCTTTCCAGTACAGTCCAAAAGAAATGGACAAGATCAGGTCACAGGTGGATTACTTGTTGAGAAAAGGTTTTATCACGAAGAGCAGCAGCCCTTTTGGGGCCCCGGTACTCTTTGTACCAAAGCCAGATGGCAGTCTCCAAATGCGCATCAATTATCGAGCACTAAACAAAGCCACTATTAAGAACAAGTGGCCAATTCCTCGAATAGATACCCTTTTGGACCAACTGCAAGGAGTCAAGATCTTTTCGGCCATAGATTTGCAGCAGGGGTACTATCAACTTCGAATCGATAAGACAGACTGTGCCAAAACGGCTTTTGTGATGCCGTTGGGTCTATACGAGTTCAAGGTACTTCCTTTTGGACTCGCTAATGCCCCTGCAATATTTCAGCAGACGATGCACCATATATTTGGTGATCAAATTGGCAAACACATCTTGGTTTACCTGTATGACATCTTAGTGTTTAGCCAAACTACTGAAGAACATATACAACACCTTCGTCAGGTGTTGGACGGGCTACGACAGCAGAAATTGTACTGTCGCATGCACAAGTGTCAGTTCAATAAGGAGGAAATCTCCTATTTGAGACATACCGTATTTACCCGGTATTAGTAGGCACCCCCTTTTAGTATCCACCCCCATCTTTGGGGGTCGAAACCACGTTAGTATCCATGACCCAATGTTAGTATCCACCCCAAACACAGACAGAAACGAGCAAAGGCATGGATGGTGGCAAGGGAAGTTGGCGACCGGTGTTGGACCGCGTTGCCTAGTCTAGACCAAACTGTGTTCCCTGCGATTCGCATATCGATGGGGACGATCGGGTCGGAGTGGATGTTGTTGAGGGAGAATTTGAAAGAGAGCCTGGGAAAGGCCGTCATTTGCGCTCTCAGCGCAGGATCTCAGAGCATCGACCAATGCCGCAGGCCCAATCAAAGAAGCGGTCGAGGAATCAAAGCCGCCCTATTTCTAGATTGAGTTAACCTGCTCCCTGATCGGCCAATTTAGGTTCCGGCCTGCCGCCTGCCAAGGGCGCCCCAAGGCCCGGCGCAAGGAATGGGCAGGCGACGGCGTTGGTTGGGGCAGCTGCCGTTGTGAGACCCCACCTTTCAAAACTGCCTACATAGCGCTGCCAAGGCCGGGCCCATCCCCAACTCGCACATCGTACTAGCTACCAGGCCACAAATACAATCACAAATCACATCAGCCTTCCCAGCCGCCATCAGCCCCGCAAAGCACCGCGTTTCAAGCTTATTGTTGCGACATTGCACCCCAACGAGTTGAGACACATATCAATCCTTGTTCTTTGCATTGCAGAGGGAAACACGCCTCAAGCATTCCAACAAACCCCTAGTGGCCCCAATCGCCAGTCGCCACCACCTGATGCAGCCCCAAGTCAAGGCCGCCAGCTCCTGTGAAGAGGCTGACAACATTCCGCAATAGCATTGCTATTCTTGTCCATTTCTGCGCATTTCACAGCCTATTTATCGAAAATTTTCTCTCTCTGCTCTCTGGGATCAGGGGTCCGAACCGCGTTAGTATACATGACCCACTATTAATATCCACCGCCCATTTTGGAGGTCCAATACATGCCTACTAATACCGGGTAAATACGGTATCATGTCTCGAGAGGGTATTCGCCCAGATCCCGAAGGGATTGAGAAGGTGAAGAACTGGCTTATACCGCAATGTGTGAAGCACATACAATAGTTCCTTGGGTTGGCAAACTATTTTTGAAAGTTCATTCAGGGCTATTCAAAAATGGCTATTCCCTTAACGGATTTGACCAAACAAAATGGCAAGTAGGACTGGACGGCAAAATGTCAATCGACATTTGAGCATATTAAGGAGTGTCTGACCACAGCTCCATTGCTCAAGATGCCAGACCCTGAAAGGCCCTTTGAGGTTATCGCATATGCATCTCAAACTGCTGTGGGAGCGGTTTTGATGCAGGATAACCATCCAATCTGCTACGCAAGCAGAAAGTTCCTCCCAGCAGAGTTGAACTATAGCGTGACGGACCAAGAGGCTCTGGCTTTGGTTCACGCTGTACAGTTATGGAGGTGTTACCTTAAGGCGACACGCTTCAAACTGGTAACGGACCATTGTACGTTGACTTACCTTAAGTCACAACCACAACTGAGCCGAAGACAGGCCAGGTGGTCAGAGATCTTATAACAGTTTGACTTTGACTGGGAATATCGTACAGAGCGAAAGAATGTGGCTGATCCACTCTCTCGCATTCCTCCATTGCCTGATGAGCAGGAAGCCAGGAGGAAAAGTCAACTGGTCGTCTGTGGCTTAAGAGTAATACACAAGCGGGGAAAAAAGGAAAAGACAAAAGAGACCATAGAGGCAGACAATCTAGCCTCCAGAATCCGCCAGGCCTATGGCCAAGATCCCTAACTTGACTCTATTCAACAACAACAAGAAATGCGCTGTGCAGACGGTTTAAGGCTGCGAGGCAAAGAGGTATATATACCAAATAGTCTGAGGACTGAAATCTGCCAGTTGGCTCATGACCATCCAAGTGCAGGACACTTCGGTCAAGCCAAAACCCTCGACTTAGTTCAGAGGTATTATTGGTGGCCAGGAATGCGACGAGAAATCCAACTACATGTTGATACTTGCCTGGTTTGTCAACAGGCTAAGTATTCTCATCAAAAGACCCCAAGCTTATTACAGTCTCTCGGCATTCCTGAGGAGCCATGGACTGAATTGTCCATGGACTTCATTACTCAACTACCAAAAACTAAGGGAGGTTATGATGCTATCGTCATGCTCATCGATAGACTGACCAAAATTGTCCGCCTCGCAGCCACGACCACTGAGCTCTCCGCAGAAGGAGCAGCTGACCTGTTGGTGCAAAATGTGATAAGGCACCACGGTCTCCCCTCTACTATAGTGTCCGACAGAGATGTTCGGTTCACTTCCAAGTTTTACCGGTACCCGGCAGAGAGGTGGAGAAACAGTTCAACATGAGCACAACGTACCATCCACAAATGGATGGCCAGACCAAAGTCATGAATCGGATTCTGGAGGATTACTTATGCAGTTGTGCGCGTTGTGACCAAAACGTTGGGATGAACTGTTAGCCATGGCCGAGTTTGCAATGAACAACTCGAAAAACAGTTCCACCCAAGATACCCCATTCTATTGGAACTACGGTCGACACCCAAAGAGTCCCTTAGCTCTTGGGGTGCAAATTCGGAAAGCCTTTGAAAGGTTATGACAATCCGAATGCCGCGGCTTAGCAGTGGCCATTGATAGGGCACAACAACCTTATTTGAGGCATATTGATACACCCCTCGTGGAGGGATTACCAGCAGTGACACGATTTGATCACCGTGTCCAATCAGCGCTGAAAGAGGCCAGGGCGTGCTTAGAAAGCACGAGATAGGCAGTCAAAGCATGTTGACCGCCATAGGAGGGATGTGTCTTTTAATAAAGGAGATGACGTCCTCCTTTCGACACAGCATATCACCCTCAAACACTTTGGAACTCGGAAGTTATTACCGAGGTGGATTGGGCCCTTCACCATCCTCGACCGGATAGGTTCTGTTGCATATCGACTGGAACTTCCGGAAGGCATGCATAAGATACATCCAATGTTTCATATATCAAAGATTAAGCCGTATAAAGCTAGTGGCAGAGTGCAGCCACCCCCAGTTTCTATCGAAATCGAAGGAGAACTGGAATATGAAGTTGAACGCATCCTGGATAAGAGGATTAAAAAGCGTGGCTGGCGACAAGACTCCGTAGAGTACCTTGTCAAATGGTTGGGTTATGGCCATGAACATAACAGCTGGGAATCAGCAAAAGCAGTTCAAAATGCACAGGAATTGGTTCAAGCATTTGAGAATGGAAGAACTCCTATTGCGCATGTGTCAACTGATCGCAGTGCGAAAAGTACACACTGAAATGCGCTTGTGTGTGACTGTGCATTTGACAGGCCATGCTGAAGAGCTTGTAGGTACCTTGGGTAAACATTCAATTTTTGCGTATTTGGATAATAGCTCAACTGAGAATTACATTTACCAAAAGATGGTACATCAGCTCGGACTTGCATTGATTGGAGAATTTGTGCGGTTAGAAATAGCAGACAAGACAACACGTTATATATTGGGAAGACAAATCTATGAATGTGTTCTGGTTCTATTGTGACCAAATTTTTAGTTGACGTTTTCCTAGTTTAAATCATGATATTCTCTTAGGTTAACCATGGTTAGTAAAGGAAGACCCACGCATCCAATTTAGGGATGGAAAGGCAGAATTACAGAGGGGAAATACATTTCATTACCTACCAACTCATGTGAATTTGAGTATCCCTATGCCTAAGATTGTGTGGCAGCAAGTCTTAGATAGGATTGAAGAAACTATTTGTTGGCGCGGTCCCCCTTTGGCCATGTCCAAGTACCTTGGTCTGTGTGCTAGGGCTTCTTCAGTAGAAGCGTGGTCGTCCTCGGCCGGATGGCTTGTCCCAGGCTCTCTCTGGCCTATGGGTGATGGCCGCTCTGCGCAGTCCCATCCAAGGCGCACGGCTGTTGTGCTCGAAGAAGCAAGGAGGCTCCAGAACAATCGATCACTACTACATAGTATGGCTGTGCACGCTCTTACATCCTGCGCCACACAATTCCATTATAGTCCACTAAACTCATTAATCCCATTATCTCCGGCGGCCGAGGGCTCCGCCCCTTGACCCCCCTTTAGGGACCTCCGCTCGGCCGAGCTCAGCCCCCTGCGGAACCTCGCAAGACATAGTCCCATGAGTAGTTCGCCTAACAATTCACATAATATTATCACACTATTGAAGAACAACCTCCATGTGTGATGATGATTAAATGACTTGGCGATGATACCAAGGCAGCAGTGGAGACTATTTCTGAAAAACATGAAGGCTCACATATGGATAAACTCAAGAGGCAGAAGTTGACAGAAGAATTAATAGAAGTTCTCAATGAATGTTGAGATGTTTTTGCCAAGAATCTGCCAGCAGGAGTACTTCCGGTATGTAAGGGTCATGAATTTCGTACTAAACTTGAGGAAGAAGCTAAACCTATGAATAAACATTTGTACAAGCTGAGTCCACTTGAGATTGAGGAAGTGAAGCGTCAATTAGACTATTTGTTGAGCATGAGCTTTGCAAAGCCATCTGAAAATCATTGGGGCGCATCGATTTTATTTGCAGCAAAGAAGGATGGAGAACCCCGCATGTGTCTAGACTACAGGTGGTTGAATAAATTGACTAGGAAAAACAAATATCCATTACCATTGCCTGATGAACTAATGGACAGTTTGCATGGTGCAAAAATATTTGTGAAGATCTACTTGAGAAGTGGTTACTGGCAAATGCCTATCTAACCAGAGGACACAAGCAAAACCGCTTTCAAATATCGATATAGGCATTATGAGTACCTTGTTTGTCCTCGCTTATTGGCGTGGGGGACGCCCTACCCAAGATACGGCAAAAACACTCCAACTAGATTATATGATATTATAAGATATGAGAGTAGGTCGGGGTGGTCCCGCCTAGGTCCCCGTAAGGACCTAGGTGCCCAGCGAGGTGGGTCCGTGGCTCAAAGAGGGCAAGAGCCCCACACCCACAATCTTTGCGTATCATTTGGTTTTAGAGCCATCTGAGGGTGGCCCGCTCACTTTGTCTGCGTGCGGAGGTTGGGACAATGCCACGCTACTCTATCCCCGGCCTCCTCTTCCACGGAGGCCAAGGAGTCGGATGAAGCAACCCATGAGAGACAGACCATTAAAACGGTTGAATATGCACCCCGAGATGGGGAACCGGTGGCAGGAGCCGGTATAGGGGAAGCAGCCCGAGAGGGCGAGGTTATGAATGAAGCAGTCCGAGAGGACATATCCAGGACATCCACAAGCCATGCGCAGGTGGATAAACAAGACCAACCCATGGTTGAGGCCGTGGAAGCTTCTACTGAAGTGGCGGCAGACCCTGAAGTAGTAACCGCTCTTCTTCAAGCCCCAGGAGTAATGGCCCTCCTGGAAAAGATGGCAGTGTCGGCCACCGCCAAGGCAAAGGAAACCCGCAATCGGGAAGTAGTGGCCCGGATCGCGAGGTTGGAGATCGCCACGGCCTCTGCACAAAAAGAGGCAAAGCGGCACGAAGTTGCCTTAAAAAAGGCAAAAGAGCAAAGCCGTGAGACCGCTATAACTCGAGCCTCGGCGGAAGAGCAGGTGGTCGCATTGAGCGACCGTCTGCTAAAGCAAAAGGAGCGGGCGCGCGAGGCGGAGGAAAAGATCGCGCAGTAGCCCAAGCAGCTCGAGAGGGCACCCAGTCCAACTGGGCCAAAAATGCCAATTTGCACATTGCAATGCCACCACGTTACAAACCCAATCACAGAACCCATCAACCTTCCCAGCCGCCATCAGCCCGGGAAAACGCTGCGTGTCAAGCCCATCGTCGTGGCGTGGCGCCCCAGCGAGTCGAGACCCATGTCAATCCTTGTTCTTTGCATTGCAGAGGCAAACACACCTCGAGCATTCCAGCGAACCCCTGCTAGCCCCAATCGCCAGTCACCAACACTTGCCACCACCTGCCTAGTGCAGGTCCAAGTCAAGGCCGCCAGCTCCCGTGAAGAGGCTAACAACATCCCGCGATAGCATTGCCATTTTTGCCCATTTCTGGGCATTTCACCACCTATTTGTCAAAAAAATTCTTTGTCTACTCTTTGGGATCAGGGGTCCAATCCGCATTGGTGCACATGACCCATTATTAATACCCCCCGCTCATTTGGGGGTTCCAATACACACCTACTAATACCGGGTAAATACGGTGTCCAGTAAGGAATAAGAAGGGCCCAAACAGAGGAAGCAATGAGCAAGACAACGCGCAAGAGCAATCGCCTCTCCCACCAACAACACTGCTAAGTTTCACAAAGAATCTGCCATGCTAGCTGTTCTAAGATGATTTCTCTCATAGCCTCCTATAATATAAAGTCTTCTTAGACCTACGATCGATGGGCAGCTGTCCTGGCCATGGCAGCAGAAAGTAGGCGCTCCAGCGGAAATGCATGGGCTGCCGCTCTGCGAAATCACAATAGGCGACCATCGTTTGCCCATTTCCCCCCCCTTCCATGCCACTGCGCCACAAACAATAGCCTTAAGAGTGATGACGGTGTCTCGATCGCATCACAAAAATGCTGTTACGAAGGCTCAAGCTCAGATCTGGGGCCATTGGCCCTGTGTTTCTGATTCGAATGGCTAGTTCTCTGGACATGGAGCTGGAGGACAAGATATGATTCTTGTATGCAACAGTGATGTATGGGGCCAGGTGGGGCCATGTGCTCCTTTCATTTCGTTTTCCAAATGGCATGTCATTGTATGCACTGCCCATGGACCTACAAGGCAGTTCTGCTGCCATCTACTGTGCACAAGGCATGGATGCTGGCAAACCCCACCTCCCCTCAACTGCCTTCTTGTGCAGTGCAATTGTCGCAACACCGGGCTTCAAATGTTGTCAATTCATCTCCCAGATCGCATATCACTTGGCTACTGTTGAGTATCTGTGCGGCAGGGCTGATGGCCGTTGCTGCCTGCAGCTGTTCCTCCTCAAACCTGCATGTTGATAGTGGTGGCACAGCATACTCGTATTCGCTGTCGATTCTGATGACCGTGCCATTCTGCAGCACAACCAAAGATGATAGAATGAGGCAGTTCATGGCAGACATGTTCCAAAGCAGGTAAACACAATCCAGCAGCACTTTTTTATGCTGACAGTCACGTCACTTTTACTACACTCTGTTACTTCTTTAGAGTAATAGTGGATTACTCCAGCAGTCTTGCAGTGATGCAAGTGTCATTCTTACCACAACATGAGCCAGTCCAGACGTCAACAAGGGCCTTCAACCCGCACATTCATGATATAAAATTATCTGCACTCAACACGGGGCCCAAATGATTCAACAGTGCGTAAGAATGAAAACCGCGCGAAAGTAGCGTGTTACCAGTGTGCAGGTAAAATTGTTGAAAGAATGGCACAGAAACCATAAATAAATGCAGTTGGACGATTTTTGCTGTAAACACAGTGTGCATGACTAACAAATGGAAGTGGGCTTAGCATAGAAAGTGCAGGGTAAACATGTGAATGCACAAAACGAACCCAGCCTTCCCAAGCTCAGTTACTCTCTAAACCCCTTGCAGCAGCAAAACTGGGTGCCGACCACTTGCATAGAAAACAAGAGAAGTCCCTTGACATTTTGTGGATGCAGAACATCGAATCCAAGTCCCCACCTTGCACACAGCCGGCGCTTGCTCCTCGGTGAACTCACAAATAAAGTGCGTGCGCATCTCACAAGCTGTTGGGTGCACATTGTGCCTCACGCCCCGCCGATCGATGGTGGCACACATCTGCCTTGGGTTTGTCAGCGACACACCCTCCGTCAGCACCCAGATCTCTGACCTCCTGTCCACAGTTTCGTTGCTGCTGCGCCACATCCATTCCATCGATTCTCTGTCCCGTGTGAGTCCAATCCAGGACCCCGCATTGGTGGCCATCGCTGCCAGCAGGTCTTCCTCGCTGGGCTCATCGATTTCCGCCAAGATGCCGCCTTGCCCCTTGCAGAACTGCTCGGCTTCGGCGAAGGACACCGGGTCTGTCTGGGGTGCGGTGTAAAAGTCGCCTGTGGTCTCGAAGAAGTAGCAGTCGGCCGGCTTCAGTCTCTCAGGGCACTGGGCTGCTTCTCCCCTCAGCAGCTGCAGCGACAGAAAGACCTCGGCGTCTGGAATTTGGGTTCCGAATCTGTCTGAACGATTGCTTTTCTCACGAAACGTTCCTCTAGATGCAAAGGCATTTACAACAAGGAAGTAGGCCATTCCCCGACTAGTGGTTTCCTATTGAGTGCTATTGCTGTTGTCCACTATTTTGTCGTTCATTCATTCATCCATTCATTCATTCATTTATTCATTTATTCATTACTCATTTGATTGTCTATTTACTATTCATTGTCTATTTGTTTATTTAGTTGTTCATTAATCACCATAATCGTTTTTATTAACATTATTGTAATTAGTATTACCAACGTTACCGCTGTTGTCATTGTCAATATTTTGCTGTTCGTGTGTTTTGCTACTCTTCCTTTCCCCTGTACATTCCACAGACTCGGGAGCAGTCTGATAACGCACGAACATAGATGCACAACAGAATGTCGACTCAGTCGGAATACATTTCTAATAACTGCCATGAACAGAGGCCTTGCGCCTCGCAGGTGGTGACGGGCGCAGAAATGCCCAATGACCGTGTGTTCAAATACCCCAGAGCCTTGTTCCCCACAACATTCGGCATCATCACTTGAAAGGGGCGGCACAATTCGATGTTATGCCCATATTTTCGCTGCATCGCATTGCAGGCTGTGTTTCTGAACCTGCTCAGTGCAATTCACAAGACATCGAATTTGCGCAACACAGCGTACATTCGGCAAGAGTCCCAGCCAGCTCGCAAATGCCAGGTTGTCTGTCCAGTTGCATCAACCCGGACGCACACCCCTGGCCTATCAATATTGACTGCATTAATGCGATGGCAAGGGAACCAGTTCAACACTTTGAAACCTGGGGTAGAATGCTGCGGCAAGCTGGCGTTATATTCAAGTTACACCGTCATGTTCATCTTGCTTTTGCAGCGAGTGCTGGGTACTATGTGACAACCGTACAATACCCAGCACTCACTACCAAAGATGAAAATAACACCAAGCGATTGCTCATCACTATCCAGTCTGTCTGAAATAGCAATACAAGGTGAGCGCAATAAGACAGGTAGACAATCGCTGAGAAAAGTTCCCAATAGAAGACGCCAAATCTACCTGCAAGCCACAGCCGGTGAAATTCGACTCGATGCACGAGAAGCCACGCTGTATGAACCTCCGGATGACCGTGAGGAACTCTGGAGCCACTTTGTTGATGTCCTCCAGCCTCACATCGTGACCAACAACGCCTACCAGAGAGCCGTTCTCCCCAGAAGCCGTCTTGGGGCTGAAGATGGGCTTGGCCGCCGTGATCACTTTCCCCAAACCAAATTCGTCCTCGTAGGTGCCGGTCCAGATCACGCCCGCGTCACCCCTGCCGGAGGCCAGGTATGCTGTGTAGGCGTTCAGGTCGCGGAGGGGGTCATCCTCGGCTGTGGCAGTTCAAACTTTGCTGAGTGCACTCGGCAAATTTGGGACAGAGTGCTGCACAGTTGGGGAAGCCTCCTGCCGCAGTGTCCATGTGTTTGCAAGCATGAGCTCAGCAATGGCGGTGAGAAGGGCGCATGGAATGCGGTTTTGATCACGGTTTGGCCTGCTGGAAGCCATAGCAAGCTACTGATGGGCAACTGCAGCAATTATATGCATGCGCAAAATGTCACTACGTAGAACTGTTGAAAATTCCCGAAATTGTAGACAGAAAGCAATTCTTTGAATGAGCAATATGCCTTTCAGTGCAACACTGTGGCTTGATTAGTTGCTGTTTGTAGTGGGAGAGAAATGCACTGGTGATAAAACTTGACAACCAATATTCGAATTGTGAAATGCAGATTACATGTATTCAAAAGGAACTGACGACACTGGGTGGCCAGATTAGTGGCAGGTTTGGAGAACACGCAATCAGTGGCAACACTGTTATTGGGCATGACAGGATCGTATCAAATGAATGGGAAAGTCAGCAAGCGATGGCTGCTAAGTTGCTCAAACGGCTGTCCTGTGTTGTAAGTGAATGTCCAATTATCCAATCGCCTCAACACTTGGATGTGCTTACCAGAAACAATGGATGTGGTGGCCAGAAACCTGGCCAACAGAGCATTGGAGGTGTGCCCAACTTAACTCAAGCTTGCTCTGAGGAGCAGTGCAATGGATGCAACAGGCAATGGGCAAGTTATAAAGACAATCATCCCAACAGTGAGCACACAATTCACAACACTGGTCCTAAACTCACAAATATAACATCATTCTGTTGGCAGCAGCTTATCCAAGTCGCACTCACGGAGTATTCTGGCCCACACGCCCTCATTGGCGCACGCCATTTCCTTGGGGATCTCATCGTCCGCCTCGAAGCCAAAGGAGATGGGGAATATGTGCGCCCTCTGGCTGCCCAGGGCTTCCAGCTCCTGCTGCTTGGTCTCTAAGAGGTCAAGCAGGGAATCAACGGCTGTCACATTATCTGGGGGTGTGAACTTACAAGGCTGGTCACTGAGGGTGCAGTCTTCGCCATCTGTCATGAATAAGATGATCTGCCCACGCATACACAAAGCGATCAACACTGCCATAAAGGTGAATGAGTGGGAATAACCAGCAACCACAGCAAGATCACAAGCCATCGATGCAGGCTCTTGGTCATATCCCAGATTAATCCTGTGACTGAGATGTTGCTGACAGTTCCTAGGCATGGAGATGCTATTGGGACGAAATTCCGCTGACTACAGTATGGAGATGCAGCCCAGATCTTGAGATGTTACACTGGCAAGTCGCTGCTCTGGAAGTTGGGGGCAGATTAGCAGACTCAAGAACAGTACGCCAGAGGCATGCCTGCCACTCAGTGTCTCCCCAACTGGCACGACAGCACTTGCTACCAGCAAGTCGCTGCCATAGCAGTTTTGGGCACACTCAGTGGCATGCTTGCCTCTGGCGGATTTCCTTGACTGAGCTAACATCCAACACAGTGTATGGGAGAGCCCACATTGACAGATTTGCTGCTGGATCATTGGGGCCCATGTATGAGCCATCTCAAGACGATGACGGGCTACACATGAAAGGCCCTATGTAGCTGATTGCACCATTCATGCCAAGCAGTGGCCCACCGCAAAGACAACACCTGAGAGCTTATGTTACTTTCGCCCTGCCAACTGTACTGTAGTTGGCACAATTTCCCCTAACAGCCAGTGGGTGGAGCCATTTCTCCTTTCCTTGATATGTGCAGCCAAGCAGATATTTTCTCACCTTTTGGCAGTTCGAGCTTGCAAATTCCTCCCCAGAGAGACTGCGATTCGTTGCTGTAATCAGGTGGTCGAACGCCACTTCCAATGCAGGCCGAAAATCGGTGCCCCCTGAGGGCTCAATGCCTTCCACCACATCCTTCAAAAGGACAATGTTGTCAGGGGTCGCGTGCAGCAGCTCTGTTACCAAGCTCTTGACTTCGCTGTTGAATTCCACCATGTTAATGTAGTCGTTGATGCTGAACGTGTCCAATAAACTCAAGATGGCTACCTTGACGATGTCCCAACGTGTCCTTGTGTCGCCGCCCCCAAACAGAAAGTTGTCACGCTCTCGCATGCTGCCTACATGAAATGCAGTGAAGAGATACCAGTCCAACGTCATCAGATGCCATTGAATGCCACTGATATTTACATATCATACATATTGGAGGTGTACTGTTGGTACACTGTAGATGTAACATAAGTGTGCTGTGGGTGTGTTGCTGGTACACAGCAGGTGCACAGTGTCTGCACGAAGCAAAACTGATTGGACCCCTGGGGATGAACTATCCCTCAGTGCATCACTTGCGCATCGAAATACAGGTGACACCCTGTGTATCTGTTACAACATGTTTATGCTGCAATGGCAACAAATGTCCATTGGTGCTCCATCAGAGCGAGAGCACCTGCTCTGACCTGAACAAATGTAGTAGGGCCCTTTGTGTGATTGGACCACACAAGTCTGCACCAAGCAAGGCTGAAGACACAAGACAGAACCCATGTGACACAGTCCCAATAGTGCAACATGCAAAGACCAGTGTGAGATGCTTGCCAGGTCACATGCTGCATGTGTTCAGGAAGGCATGCCATTCATGCAGCTGTCCTGCATGACTCAATTTGGGAGGTCAAGATGCTAGCGGGTGCTCAATGGCAACACAGCTGTAATTTCCACAATAACTAGGGAAACCTGTGCCACAAGTATTGAATGTCAGGAATTCGAATCCACTTCATGCGCCACAGGAATTTTGGAAAGGGCCCTTGGCAAATCCTAAACAAAGTCCAACAGGAAACATTTTCCTTGCGCAACTGTATCGATCTGGTGCAGTGAAAATCGTGCAAATGCACTCTGCCCTCTGTCCATTCTGTTGGGATTCACCCTTCTTCAACACAAAGATATCAAAAATATGGCCAGGAATTGGATACCCAGCAATTTCCTCATCAGTTGGCATTGTGGTGGCAAGAGCTGCGATCCATTGAGCCCCTTCATCTGCAGCCAATGGCGGCAAAGAGGCCACATGAGACACAGTTAGAAATCAATGGCAAACCACCATCCAGCCCACCTGATGTGTCGATCACCAGGACAACATCCTTTGGTCCACTGGTAGCTGCAACATACCATGGCCGAAAGCGCTGCAGACCAGCCACAAAAATAATAAGCAAGCACATGTGTCCAGTTGCTGGGGATACAGCATATAGCACATCTAATGAACAGAGATGCTGAGATTGTTTAAACAGTGAGTATTCGTAAATCTTGTACCACCTGCTAAATAAAAAAAATTGACAACTGTGTTCTTCTGCTGGAATGACAAATTTCAAGTGCTCAGACAACAGCAACAGGCAGCCGAGATACAAGGACAACAGCATGCTCAACCCAAGGATTCAGGAGCCAACAACCGAGGAACATTGTCTCACTGGATCGTATTTGCGGCAGCCTCGAAGATTTGCATCAGCAAGATCTGGGTCGACATCTGCTCCGCGTTCATGTGCATGGCCTGGCCAAGTCCTGTGCAACGACCCCAGTATAACTCAAGCCCAACGTACTTTTGAAGACAACTTTACGTCAAGCATTCCTGAGTGCATGATTTCTCGGTATGTACTGTGTGTTGTTCCTGTCATACTCAGAGATTGCAGCATCAGCTTCAGTCACCAGAGACCTTGTAAACTTCAAGGTCTGGAGGAGCATGCGTTCATTGTCAGATATGTTTTCTGCACAATGAAAACAAAACGTCGGATATTTTGACAGCACCCTGACAGTGTAATAATGTCCCCAATCTGGATTGCGCACCTCATGACTCCATCGGTTGAGGCAACATAGGTCCATGCCCTGACACCAAAGCTATCCTTAGCACCAGCGAACGTTTCATCAATACCCTGAAAGCCAACCACAGCTGTTGTGCATCAACACCAAATGTGTACAGACCAGAAAAGAATATCTGTTCAAAAGATCACATATACTTCCTTCTTGCCATATTGATTGTCGTCTACGATTTGAGACGTTACTTCTCCATCGTGCCTGCATCAATTTTAAATGAAATTTACCCCAAAGTTGTGCTTGTGTGGTTGGAGTATACTATGAAAATTTCAAGTCAATCCATTAGTTTTTGAGGATTTGACCGTACTTTGCAGCAAGGTTCCTCTGGCCTGAAAAGAGTCGTTTTTTGACGTTGCGCCAAAAAACAGCTGTTTTTGGCTGTTTTGAGGAGCAAGCCTTCGCGGCAGTGAAACAAACCCGTCCTCACAAAACTATTCATGTCGTTGAGAGCGGCGGTCACTAGGGTGCTTACAAAGAGTATGGAGATAGAAAACGTATTTCGAATGCCTTGATCGTCGAACTCGCCGTGGCTTGCAGCATCATTCTAGGCTTGATCTGGTGGATCGGAGTGACGTCCAGGACCCAAAATTTTTTGGCCAGAGCTTTTCGAGCTCCTTCGCCGCCATCAAGGCAACTGAGGGAGGTCTCCCAATCCCTTTAACAAGGAGCCACAGATGGTGATGGTTATCACCCCGATTAGCATGAACAATTAGTGTATTGGGCATTGCCACAAGAATGGCGATTTGTCCTTGTTTCAGAACTTCAAAAGATTGGGTGCATGGAGGATGGCCACAAAGGTGAATGCAGGTCTTTTAGTGTGATGGATACTTGCTAGGTTCCAATGGATTGTGTACCACACACAAGCATCGGCCATTGTGTTCACAAACAGTGGCTATTTTTGGACTTCTAGCTTAGGGGCCCATGCAAAGCCCCGATTCAAGCATCACCTGAGGCGAAATGTCCGACCAAGGCTACCAAACAGCCTTGGAGTGACAACACGCACTCAGCCCGGGCTTCAAGGTTTTAGATGTTGACCTTTCCGCTCGTTGGAGTTCAGCCCATCGGAGATCGAGAAAAGCGGCGATTTTGGGCATTGCCAATGCTGCGACGTTGGCCATCTAGGACAAGGTTAAAGGCATGTTCAAGTGTGCTCGGCAAGTGCTATGCCATGCGCTGGACCCTGTCCTTCACCGCAACAGTGGCAACCACTGGCATTGCAGCTCCAAGGCATGGCAGCACCGCCAAACCAGGGGTCTGCAACACTGTGGAAATCCATGCGCATTTTTTGGACCATGTCAAGGCAATTGGAGGGGCAGCTCACAGGGGTGAGGACTCAATGTCTTTTTGAAAATTCGAACTTACGGGTTTTGAGGCCCAATCTTTCCGATTCTGGCCTCTACTGCAATTTAGATGCTGTTTTCAAGACAAGAATTCCCTCTCAAATAGACGACAATTAATATGGGACAGAGGAAGTACTTCGAACAATGGGGTTCACTTGTGAGCAAAACTTCTTTAAAGCTCTTTTTCATACTGTGACGATGCTACATATGTGTAAATTGTGTTTTTTGCGTTTGTTAAAACACCTGACGAAACAAGGCCCTTCACTTTGCAAGAAGATGATGAGATATGACAATGATGAATGTGTCGTTGGTATTCCTCCTACACAATATTGCATGTTTTCTTTCTTCCCACTTGGTAAGAGTCGTAAAGCGAAGGAAAGTTGTTGTGATTGTCAGACCTCCTATTGACACTGTGAAACACCAGCTTGGGCATTGTGGGTGCAAACTCAACCCAGTGCTAAGTATGAACATTAGACTTGAAGCAGCCACGCAACATGGATCCAGCGAAATTGCCAAGGTGCTGATCGAGAAGAATATACCACATGACTAACAGCGACACAACTGTGCTTTGGAATCACAACCCTCGAATCCATGGTGCTGAACTCCCCAATACATTTAGACAATGCACGTAGTAGGCGACATGTTGAGCATTGACAGCAAACGGCATCGATGCATGTGGAAGGGGCATACCCTATACATGCATATGGCATCCTTCACATCAGGTGTAAGATCTGAGACATCTGTTGTGGGTGGGGTCAACACAAAGCTCTCATTGAAGTCCAGCTGCAAGAGAAGAGAAGCCATGTGTCAGTCAACATATCTTGATGTATCCAACCCAAGCAACACAACAATTAGGACAATGGTATTGGCAAGTGTCCCAGCCAAACTCAGTTCATTGGACTTCACAATGCTTAGCAGAAGCACACCCCAGCAGTCATTCAACCACCAGTTCGAAGAGAGTAACCAAAGTATCCTCGCCACAGCATGGCTTCTCATTGTGGTTGATGGACTAGCCAGTCCACATTGCCGCAAAGGCCATGGCATGGAGCGTCAATTGCCGCAGACCAGTTGATACAGGAGATTTGGGAAATGGCTCTGCCTCTGGGATGACTATAGATTGCGCTTGATCAAGTTTGGCGCTTCAGTATGGTGGGTCTGATGTTTGTCTTGTACAAAGCCCCATTTATCAAAAGTCCTTGCAATGCATCCACCACTAAGATGTCCAGCACATGTTGCTGAAGACTTCACTGTAACTGAAGTTGAGAGGGTCAAGATGTAGTCTCTGCAATAGCGTGACCCACAAGTGTGGGCCACTAGGAGCGACTCGTCACGTCCATCGCTTGCTAGCCTTGCTATTTTCTTGCTATATTGCTTGCTATTTCCAGGGCCCACACCACCGGCATGGAACCAGGTTCACCAACACCCTTCACGTTGGATAGGCTCTGAACAAAGCCTTCTTCGACTTCTGAGCCGCCAAACAAGCCACAACAAGAGTCCCAGTAATAGTACCCAAACACACACATGTTTAACCCCGTACCAAGTAATATTCAATCTGGTACCAAAATGCCGTCGTGCCACATAGAATTGAAACTAGCATCAAATAATATTGAATCTGGTACCAAACTCCCAACGTACCACAAATTTTGAAAGTAGTACCAACGCATATTGAATCTGGTATCAACTTCGCGCAGGTACCAGAAGTGTTGAACGGTTGCCAAAAAATGTTGAATCCAGTGCCAATAAGTCATCGATTGGCAGCTTGCTACCAGTGCTGGGCTTGGTTGGTTGGTTAGGGTTTAGGGTTTATAAGCCCTGTATGGCGGCGGCGATTTGATGACTAGTTGGTACTGGGATCAATATTTTTTGTTACACCGTTCAACTTTCTGGTACCAGCGCAAATTTGGTACCACATTCAATACGCATTGGTACTAGTTTCAATTTTATTTGGTAGTTTGGTACCAGATTCAATATTATCTGGTGCTAGTTTCAATAGTAGCTGGTACGGCGGCAGTTTGGTACCAGATTCAACCTTAGTTGGTACGGAGTTGAATAGGTTCCGTACGAATAATGACGATTACTAGAACAGCCCGTAAAACACCCGGGAACGTGGCGCAACGCGAATTATGATGCACTCTGTACGCCCCTCCTCCGGGCTCAAACCTGGCAACATTCGCTCCACATTGCCGTCGTGGCGTCGCGTCGCGTCCCTGCCGAACCCAACCCCATCGCCGTCCCATCGCCACCTCTCCGTCCATGCGCTTCGACTGCGCGACGCGCGGCTCGCCGCCCGCGACGCCGCGGGGTCGGAGCCGTCCCTGACTCCGCACGCCGCACGCTGGCTGCCTTGGCCCAAGAAATCAAACCGCCTCGGCGATATCCAGCATGGCCAGTCCTGGGCCGCGCCCCGGCGTCTCTTCCGATCCGCGCAGAAAACCGCCAACGCTTCGCCCTCCGCGCACCGCCGACAGGGCGTACGGCGGATGCCTTCCAGGCCCACCTATAACGAGCCCCGCATCTTGAGGCGGGCTCAGGGGCCGGAACCAGATGCAGCCATGGGCTCCAACGCAGACAACGCCGAAAACGCCAGACTCGCGCCGTATCAGCGGCCTCGAGGACACACCGCCGTGGCGCGACGCGATGCCGCGCCGCACGGCCGCCCGGACGTCGTCGCAATTTATTGTGTTCCGCATCGGAATCGGGGGGGCGCGATATCCATAACCGGTCCGCCTTTGACCAGAGGCGCGGCCTCCAAACAGCGCCGAAAAACGCGCCGGACATCGCCCAACACCCCCCGCCCCTCGGAAGCCAATCCAAGGCGCCCAGTAATGCAAACAAATAAGTCCTTTCCGTGGGTCCCCTGTCATGGGCCCCATCCACACCTTCTGGCCCGAGCATGTCCCGCACAGCGGCGCGTCCCCGATCTCCGTGTGGCACGAGTCGCTGGCGCTGAACGCCCCGCCGCAGGCGTGGTGCGTGCACTCGCACCGCGGCACCGTGGACGACCGCCTCTGGAAGGCCACGGTGGCCTCCGCGGCCACGGAGTCCACCACGGACTGCACGCTGTCGATCAGGTCATCCAGCTCGTCAGCCCGGGGCCCGCCCGGCAGCAGCAGCAGAAAGACGAGGAGCAGGGATGCCGCATGTGGGGAGCGTCGTTGCCCGGTGGAGGGGGGCGCCATCCAGCCGAGGGGCCGGGGTGGGTGTGAACAGGACGGGCGGGGGTGGCCTGGGGGGGATTGAGCGGGTGGGTGTGGGGCCCAGCGCCACGGAGAAGCGCCCTGGCTATCGGCTGGTTACTCGGTGTGGAGCAGAGGAAGAGCGCGTAGCATGTGGCGTGACGCGTGTTTCCTCGCAGACGCGCTTTAGGCGTGCGGGGTGGCAGGGGCGTGGCGGCTTCCTGATCTCTCTTTTTCTCGTTATGTAAATCGTGGGTGGGGGTTGAGATACTTTTCGTGGCGCCAGTTTCAAAATGGCCGGGGCGCCCGCGTCGTCGGGAGTGCTTGTTGCATCAGGATGTTGTGTTACCCTGGGTGGGGGGCTTGCCCAAGGTGGAGAGTGCTCTTGTAAAGCAGGAGGGTGTGTTGACGGTGTGGCAACACGGCAAATAACTCTATCGCCAGCTTGGTGCTTGTGTCACCCATTGCTATGCGTTTACCCTACATGCAAAAGGTTCTTGCAACATGCACTGACATGATTTGATAGTGGCTTGGTGTGAAGAAGTGTGTCATACATGGGCTTTGGCCCACATTACGTTCAATGTTGCACCACTTCCAATGGGAATGCTAGCATCATAATAAATGTTATGGCAATGTTAAACATTGTGTCCACATGAACATTCACATACCGCCCACTTGCAAGGTCAAACCACCCATTAAAGGTTGTTCGCAATACCACGTGATTACCATCTTTCCAATTGTTGGATCGCTCATGTCCCTTGTGAGGAACTACCTACACCACACAGGCTTTTCAATGTTGTGCACCACTACGACCCACCCCCGAGGGGTGGCGCTAGTCGGGCATACTAAAGACCGCTGAAGGCAAGGAGCGAGGCAACTAGAATAAGTTCGTTACAATCAAATGGAACACTTGCTAAATACAACCAAATTAATGTTTAACATTTGGTGGGCCCATTTTAATATCATGTCATGCAATAAATACACTCTACATGCCCTGACTTCTAAAACACTTCCAAAGCATGTAGTAAATGCTAGTATCCCAGACAATGTCTCCATATCCTTGGGAATAAAAAGAGAAATGATACCTATCTCAATTCCTCCCAAAGATTTGTTCTCGACAACAATATGTTGTGATCTAGAAAGTACAACAAAAAAAACTTATAGTCAAGTAAATCACAATACTCAAAATTGCTTAAAATGCTGAATCAGCATCTTGATCTGATCAAGAATGGGATTATATCGTTGTTTCCAGATCACCACTCCGAAGTAAGCATTTGGCCTTGCTGCCAGAAAAATAATACACTTTGTTCATAACCACATCATCTATTCACTGATCGAGCAAATTTCTTTGAATTCTATATTGAATCTTGTATTAAATTAATTCATTTGGTTGTTTTCATATTGTTAGTTCTCCTTGGGTTCTATTTAAAGCCCCATTTATTGGTAATACTTCTTCTGTCCGGAAGTAAATGAAACAATTTGTTTAAGAGGTTATATCTGTATCACAAATTTGTTAGTTTTCTTTCAAAATTGGTCCAAAGCACTACCTACACATTTGCTATGTACTATCAATTTTTTGTGGACAATGGATAAGCACCGGCCACACAGCAATACTTTGAATCCACGTGATTCAGGCCAAAAAGTCGAGGTTTCTCAAGGTGTGGCTGAACTAACCCCAAAACAGGTCCTTGACCGGGTCGCTTTGTGGTTGACGGTGCACAACCTAAATTGGATATATGTTGATATCATCTTGGTGGCAGGTCGACACCATTCTAACCAAAGGGGGAAGACCACAAAACCATGTTTTATACCCCTTGATTCTTGATCGCCACTATGGTTTTGATAGTCCTATGAGGACAATAACTTCGGATCGGAGATCCAGAAGTGTGCGCACCCAGCAATCACGGTATTTGCAGAAAGGGCCCCCACCATGGGTGAGGACGCCATGGGTGCTAAGACCACCATGGAAAGTTTGGGAGAATGCGACCGTGCCCTCGCTGCATGGCAGCCAAAAGATTGTTAAAATTGGTTATGGTGGGCACGTGCCACAAGAAACACTTTACGCGCCATTCATATTGCTTTCAAAGATACCACTGCGACTCAACTTTGCCCATGCATAGGTGGGCCCGGCCATATGGGATAGGAACGGGAACGGGGATGGTGTCCGTTCCCGTCCCAGGAACGGACCCATTCCCGTTCCCGTCCCAGTTTGTCCCAGTCCATTCCTGGGCCGTTCCCCAGGAACGGATTTGGACCAGATTTGGGCCGGGCCGGAACAGTGTTGGAACAGATCCGTTCCTGCCCAGGGACGGATCTGTCCCGGCTCAGGAACGGATCCGTTCCTGACATGGAACGGCCCCGTCCTTGTCCGTTCAGGTCCGTTCCTGTCCGTTCCCCAGGAACGGGCTATGCAAATTGGAGGTCTTACGAGTTGGGGGGGGCCACTGGCGGGCTAGTGCAAGTTTGGGAGGCATTCATAAGGCCGGATTTAGGGCCAGGAGATACATTTTCATAAAGACACCTGGCTTGCAGCAAAGGCAACATGCACATTGCCCAATGTATAAGTTGAACATATAACCAAAATTAAAACAAGTGCCACACACGCCCATAGGCCAATTCAAGACAAGCCAATGGAGCCCGGAAACTTACAACTTGTAATTTACAAGTCGGTGTTGCCGGGCAAGAACGTCAACTGCTCAATGCAATTGTCCCCCAGAGATACCTGCCGAGATTGCACAATATGGCCAGATACCAAGAAGCCCTGTTCTGATGCACCACTTCTGACCGGCACACACAATGAGTGCCGTGCCGCCCACACCACTATGGGCCATCAAGTACTATTCCATGCCCAATAATCTAGTGCATCCTCTTCTCGTGGGGCACCCGGCTCACACAAACTCCAACATTCCATTAGAAACTCCTGAACGTGTCGCTGTAGCAACTGCTGTATGGCATCTGTTAGTTCACCGACCACTGCAGTGCCCGCAGGTTGGCTAGGCCCCACGGCACCGCTTGCCCTTGGGTCGCGGCCCCAAAATGCATCATAATCCTCCTCGGAGCTGGTGTCAGACGTCTTGTGTCCCATACGCTTCTCCCTCGGCTTCTCCCTCAGGTTGTGCACAGTCCGTTGTCCAAGATGAGGTGGCAGGCCTGCTTGCCCCGATGCCTCTGACCACATAATGTCCTTTGCGAATTTAAGACACAACTTTAGCAGCTCAGCCGACATGTCCTCCATCACGGCATCCACCAACACGAACTTCTCCCTGATGGGTTTCAGTACCTTTATGTATGACCCCAAGGTAGCCTTCCATGCGTACACTGCACACATTAGAAATGATCGCTCACCGGTGGGGTCCATCATAGCCAAAAATGCCATTTGCCAGACCCAATGGGATGTGGAGTCGCCAAGTGCCTCTTCTAGCTTGTAGAGCATATCGGTGCGGAATGGCACCAACCCACTGTATGGACCCTTATTATCCACGTCGCTGATTTTGTAAAGGAAACGCCAGAGGTGCATCAGCTTGGTCAGAGCCTTGGAGCCCGTGGGGTATGCCTCCGCCTCAAGCCTTTTACAGTGCCTTTTCAGAGATGCCAAGATTGGGAGGAGGGCCTCCAGGTAGCCCCATTGTATAATCTGAGATTATACAATGATCATCGAGACTCGATGGGATTATCGTATTTAGGGTGCAACCCAAACCATCTGTCGGTGGCCTTCCTCAGGCGCACAACCCTTTGCAACATAAAAAATGTACTATTCCATCGAGTTTCCACAGACCTGACCAGCTGGAGTCCCCTCTATAGGTTGGGCCTCCTGCCACCTTCACCCGACTCATCGGAGGGCATCTCTGATGCAGACACCCCCTCCTCATCACTAGAAACTACGTTATTACCCTCCCTTATTATTTCCACTTGCAGCCTTCACAGCTCAGCTGTGGCTTTCGCGCTGGCACATATGTGGTTCACCAACGAGGAGACCCTGCCATCGTCAGGACACATGCACACTACTGATGAAACAATTCCTAAGAAGCAATAGCTACAGTAGTTGCTAGTAGCAACTTGCTACACACAAAAATAACCACCAACATATATGCACACACAGCATCACACACACCAAGGCACACCAACATCATAACTTACCAGTTTATTGCACTGCAGAGCTTTTGGCAGCCTTTGGTATGGCCGGCGTGGACGCGTAGGTTGGTCAGGCCATGGGTTATGACGTTGTGGACAGAGGTGGGCCCGGCCAAATGGCATAGGAACGGGAACGGGAACGGTGTCCGTCCCCGTCCCAGGAACGGACCCGTCCCCGTCCCCGTCCCAGTCCGTCCCAGTCCGTTCCAGTCCGTTCCTGGGCCATTCCTCAGGAACGGATTTGGGCCGGATCTGGGCCGGGCCGGAACGGAGTTGGAACGGGTCCGTTCCTGCCCAGGGACGGGTCCGTCCCGGCTCAAGAACGGGCCCATTCCTGACATGGAACGGCCCCGTCCTTGTCCGTTCAGGTCCGTTCCTGTCCGTTCCCCAGGAACGGACTATGCGAATTGGAGGTTGGGGGGGGCACTGGCGGACCAGTGCAAGTTGCGGAGGCATTCATAGGGCCGGATTCAGGGCCAAGAGGCACATTTTCACAGGGACACCTAACTTGCAGCAAAGGCAACATGCACATTACCCAATGTACAAGCTGGACATATAGCCAAAATTAAAACAAGTCACACACTGAGCCATGGGCCAATTCGAGACAAGCCAATAGAACCCGGAAAATTACAGCTTGCAATTTACAAGTCGGTGTTGCCGGACAAAAACGTCAGCTGCTCAATGCGTTCGTCCCCCAGAGATGCCCGCCGAGATCGCGCAGTATGGCCGGATACCGAGAAACCCCGTTCTGACGCACCACTTCCGGCCGGTACACACAATGAGTGCCGGGCCACCCATGCCACTATGGGCCATCGAGCACTATTCCGTGCCCAATAATCTAGTGCATCCTCCTCTCGTGGGGTACCCGGCTCACACAAACTCCAACGTTCCGTTAAGAACTCTTGAACGCGTCGTGCGATCAACCGCTGTGTGGCATCCATCAGTTCGCCGCCCGCTGTACCGCCCGCTGCACCGCCCGCAGGTTGGCTAGGCCCCGCGGCACCACTTGCCCTTGGGCCCCGTTGCCATGTTGCATCATAATCCTCCTCAGAGCTAGTGTCAAACGTCTTATGCCCCATGCGCTTCTCCCTCGGCTTGCGCACGGGCCGCTGTCCAGCATGGGGTGGCAAGCTTGCTTGCCCCGATGCCTCTGACCACCCAATGTCCTTCGCGAATTTAAGACACAACTCCAGCAGCTCAGCCGACATGTCCTCCATCACGGCATCCACTGACACGAACTTCTCCCTGATGGGTTTTAGTACGGTTATGTAGGACCCCAGGGTAGCCTTCCAGGCGTATACTGCACACACACCATGCAATTCATCAGCACTGCTTCTGACCTTATTATATGTATTTGAATATGTGAATGACACCACAGTGAGAAACAGTACACAACACCAACAACAACATCGCTGAGTGATTAGCAACGATCGCTCACCGGTGGGGTCCATCAAAGCCAAAAAGGCCATTTGCCAGACCCACGTGGAGTCGCTGAGGGCCTCTTTCAGCTTCCACAGCATGTCATTGCAGAATGGCACTAACCCACTAAATGGCCCCTTACTATCCTGGTCACCGATTTTGTAAAGGAAACGCCGGAGGTGCATCAACTTGGTGAGAGCCTTGGAGCCCGTGGGGTATGCCTCTGCCTCCAGCCTCTTACAGCACCTCTTGATAGATGCCAACATTGGGAGGAGGGCCTCCAGGTAGCCCCATTGTGTAATCTCGATGGGATTATCGTATTCGGGGTGCAGCCCAAACCATCTGTCGATGGCCTTCCTCAGGCGCACAGCCCTTTGCAACATAAAAAATGTACTATTCCATCGAGTGTCCACAGACCTCACCAGCTGGAGTACCCTCCGCAGGTTGGGCCTCCTGCCACCTTCACTCGACTCATCGGAGGGCACCTCTGATGCAGACACCCCCTCCTCATCACTAGAAACTACATTATTACCCTCCCTTATTATTTCCACTTGCAGCCTTCGCAGCTCAGCTGTGGCTTTTGCGCTGGCACGCATGTGGTTCACCAGCGTGGAGACCCTGCCATCGTAAGGACACATGCACACTGCTGATGAAACAATTCCGAAGCAGCAGCTGCAGCAGTTGCAGCACACACAAATAACCACCAACATATATTATATGCACGCATAGCAACACACACACAAAGACACACCAGCATCATAGCTTACCGGTCTATTGCACTGCAAAGCTTTTGGCAGCCTTCGGTATGGGTGGCGCGGACGTGTAGGTTGGTCAGGCCATGGGTCACGACGTTGTGGAGCATGTGGCAGGCACAGCGTGACCAATCTGCCATGCCGCCTCTAGGTTGCTCCCCAACCTCATGTGCTGCCAGCTCCCCCCTAATAGCCTGCCTGACGTTGCTCCCAGCGTCCGTGACAAAGGACGGCCACCAGCCGGTCATCCCATACTTCTCCAGCTCCTTGCGGGCCAGGTCCACCACCACTGCATACACAAACATATTGTGACAAGCAACAAACCACTCGACCAGCTGGTACTTGGGCAGTCACTGCTGCCCATTCACCCCATCATCCCATACTTCTCCAGCTCCTTGCGGGCCAGGTCCACCACCACTGCATACAAAAACTGCTTGCGATAAGCAACAAAGGCGAATATCACAAATAACAAACAACACGACCAGCTGCCAGTTGGGTAGTCACTGCTACCCATTCACTGCACAGCCTCTCACCTTCAGCCGTGATGCTCTCCGCCTCCACAGGCACTGACCCCATGCACCTGCTCCACAACCGCCACTGGCGGTTGGCATGGCCGTCATGCTGGTGCGTCTCCTCCACCCAGTGCATGGTCATTAAAAAATACTCTCGCCACGTGCGAGAGCGCCAAAGGTCGGAGGTGAAGGCTGGCCGCACCTTTTTCCACTCCTCCATCCCCCGGAGCTTCTGCACCGCCTGGCGGTGCATGGATGCCACCTGCCATAACAACAAAGACACTATTTTTAGGCTGACAACCAACACAGTTGTGTGTTGCGGACTATATCACATGGACACCATGGGACAACAGAACATATTGCACACAATGCATGCGACGACGTGGTAACAGCGGACCTCGTTGGTGACGGCCTTCCGGCTGAAGGAGGGGCAGCGGCCGTTGAGTGCCTTGCACATGCGGCGGAAGTTTGGAGACTCAACAACGGATAGTTGAATGCTATCCGCTGCGATCCAGCGGGTGATCGCCGACCGCATTTGCTGCCATGGGGCGGTTCCTGTGGCAAAGGCCTCCTGCTGCATGTAATGTGCCACTCCCACCTCGTGGCCCTCCTCAGCCGTCCGCGCAAGAAACTCAGCCATGGGAAAAGCGACACCATCCGCCCGTGCTTTGTCTGCCAGCTCCACGGCAACGGACAGCGTCCGTCGCGTGACCTTGTGGTGCCCCATATGCTTTTCCGCAATCGAGAAGGATGACGACTTGAAGGAAATCCCTTTGCCGCATATGCGGCAAATGATCTTGCTGTGGTCGTCTTCCTTCCCCGTAACATTGTCGTATCTTGCAAGGATACCAGGCCGCCCCTCCTCTTCCACATACAATGGCTTCACCCACCGGCTGCCGCTCTGCCCAGGCCCCAATGGTGGGGCCACACACCTATTGCTGCCAGAGGCGACCCCTACCCCACCCCCTCCCTCCGTTCGGGCCCGCTTTGCCCTTGAGGGTGCATTCCCACCCTCGCCGCCGGCCGCGCGCTTCACGTCGCTTCCAGAGGCGGCCGCCCCCGATGCCATCAACGGGGCCCCAGGTGTCGCCGCCGGTACAGATGCAGACCCCACCCTGCCACTCACAGACGCCCCCTCGGGATCCCCGGCCGGCAACAGCCCTTCAGATGCCCCAACAGCTGGCAGTTGTTGTAGGTTCAGAGCCCCCTCCGCGCTGGGTTCCAAATCCGAGTCCCCCAGGCCCCCCGCCACCAAATGCGAAAAGTCAAACAGGTCCGGGAGTGGGGCGCTGCCGCCAACAGACGCCCCCTGGCCTTCCCCCCTGCCGCTGCCACCGCTGTCCCCGCATGCCCGGATCCCTCACCTTGGGGGATGGGGGACCGCCTTTCCGGGCGCCCCTCTGTCTGGCCCCGGGCATCCCCTGCCGCAGGCTGTGGGGGGCCGCATTGGTGATGTCGGGCCGGGGGCCGTGACTCCCCCGCCTTCACATGCCGCCGCCGCTGCGTCTGCTTGGTCTTGCCACCCATCGCAACAGGCGCAAACTGTGTCGCAGGGGGGCAGGGGCACCACATTTGTGGACCGTGGGGCACGCGGCCCATGCGTCAAATCTGATCGCTGCATTCTTATTGGTCCACGCATGAATTTGATGTTGTTATGTATTGTGGAGCGGCTTCTAGAACGGGTTCCAGGACGGCCTGGGACGGCCTTCAGAACGGCCTAGAACGGCCTTCGGAACGGCCTGGAACGGCCTTTGGAACGGCCTGGAATGGACTCTAGACCGGCCTTGGGCAGTACAGGAACGGACTCCTAGGTGGGCCATACCGTCCCAGATCCGTCCCAGTCCGTTCCCAGCCAGGGACGGAGCCGTCCCTGGCCGTTCTTGGGCCTGCCGGCCCAAGGACGGGGACGGACTCCTGTCCGTCCCCGTTCCCATCCCCGCCCCCGTTCCCATCCCCGTCCCCATTCCTGGACGGCCCACCTCTGGGTCCGCTTCCATCTCCGATTCCGTCATGACTTGGTCACGCGGAACTACAGGGTGCAGGCCATACTTCAATCGGATCTTGAGCAAGGCACGGCTTATCGTGTCTGCAGTGTGGCTCCCAGGGAAGCTGGTAGTCCCTGTCACCACCAACGTATTGTGTTTTAAAACACGGGGGTTACCTTTTGCACGTGATATATGTCATACTATACTGGCCGATATAGGCCAGTACTGATGGCTATCATGCCATGGCAACACAGCATCCACGATTCATGTTCAATAAGGCGTGATTCCCAGCCAGTGAAGGCCGGTACTAATGCAGCGAGTGCACATGACACGGTTGGCAAAGCACACAAGAGTGGTAGTTAATCACGGCATGCATGCAAACAGTAAAGAATTGATATCCATGATATGTCAGATAGTATTGGCCGATGGCAGGCCAATACTGATGGCTATCGTGCCATGGCAACACAGCATCCACGATTCATGTCTAGTGAGACGCGATTCCCAGCCGGTGAAGGCCGGTACTAGTGCAGCGAGTGCACATGACACGGTTGGCAAAGCACACACGAGTGACCATTAATCATGGCACGGATGCAAACAGTAAACAATTGACAACCACGAATATTGAAAATATCATAGGACACAGAATATGCCATCCAAACTCACCCAATGTGCGTTTCTTCAGGCTCCAATCGGCGTCCACCCAATGCAATGTCACTGTTATATACGGGTCCGTGCACCTGCTTGTCCAATTATCCACTGTCATAGCAACTCTGGACTCGTCTCGGATTTGGGACACCTCTTCCCTTATTTCCCGCTTGATCTCATTGGCCTGTCTCGCCACCGACCTCACAATTGTTTGCTTACTAATAGATGGCCAACGGGGAATAAAAGCTTGCATTAAACGAACGAAGGGCGCCGTCTTAGCCAGGTGGTGTGGTGCATTAGCGAAACTGACGTACCTGGCAATGTGGGTCACCGCCCTGTTCTATTCTGAGGTCCTAGGGTGCCATGTCTCCAGGTAGGTTTCCAACGATGTACCCAATTTCATCTGCTGGTTGCCCATAGGATTACTAAGTTTGTCTCGAAGTGCCTCAATACTGAAAACGCTATGTTTCTCTTTCAAATGGTTTGAGGGCCCCGTCCAACTGGCATTGTTTGAGTTCTTCTTTCCCGGGTTGTATGACAACACTTTTTATGTCTTGGTAATACCCCTCCCGTAACACAACCGGCAAACAGCAGTAATGGAACGTGGTCTCTTGTCGGGCCCTTGCACCTCGTCTACAGTAAACCCCTCTCTACACCATTCCTGGTGGCCTGGATCCCCTTTGCAGTGGCGTTGTTTGCGGCGTGTCCTCGACGACCCTTCCTCCAAGGTCGCCACCATGCACGTGGACTGCTTTGCTTCAGTTAGTGTTTGCTCTTGCTTGTGTGGAGTCCGCACATCAGCAGGCATGGCAAGCGGTTCGGGGGTGGTCAGACGCCTTCTCTTGGCCCTGCGCTATGGCTTATCCTCCACCACAACGACACTCGGACTTGGCGATGCACCTTTAAGCGAATCAGTGTCCGTGGAGCTGAACGCACCCCTCCCAACAGGAACATCATCTGCGTCTGGGACTCCTCGCTCAGCAACAAATGCTGCGAGGTCAACACCACCGTCACCGCCAACAGAGCCTGGTGCAGACGTCCATTGCATAAATAACCGAGGCAACATATATTCAACAATGGTTTTCAAATGTTATAAGGAGATGTTACATGCACACTTCCTTCTGTGAAATAAAGGCAGAAAAGCGTCTCACAACCATGGATTGTTCAGCAAATGTCACCTTCCTCGCCGGTGGCAGGCGGTACTTGGACTTCACCACCTCACAATCAGATTGTTTTGTTAAAAAAAACTAATCGGAGGAAGTCTCCGTGTCACTCCCTGTTAGGAGGCCGGAGTCCATGACATTGAACTCCCACCCAACCTGTGAAAAAAAATCGTCTTCAAGGAGTCTTTCTTCCAGGCGTCTTAGCGACAGTTCAGTTATTCTATATTTTCTGCTAATAGACTTGTACCCCACCATGTGTTCCCCCCGGTGCAGCACCAAATCTATGATAGCCGCGCACTGACGTGTTTTATAAGCAGCCCGGCAATTCCTATCCACTTGTTTGCGTTCCTGCCTGCGACGCTTGTGCCATTCTCCCCAAGGCTGGGGGGGTTCTGTCTCTCGTGTTCTTCCTTTCGCAACCGTGCCCCTTCTGCCCCCCCCAATGCATTATTAATGTATCCGCTTACGGCGGCTAATCGAGCCTGGTCCTTGGGGGCGAGGTGGTCCTGTATGGGCCGCCACACCCCCGAGGGCAGGCCACCCAACCCCGCTTCTTGTATTTCCTCTAATATATCTGGTAGGGCTTCCCTATCGCGCGCATCTTCTATCCGCCGCCTGACTTTCACCCCTGCACGTCTCCTTCCCCCCTTCCTGTTGTGTCTGTGCCGGCGCTTTCGACCATCCTTGTAACGTTGGCCCCTGTTCAGGGGCCGCTTCTGACCTAACACAGGAACAGAATACGGTGTTTCCCCAGCCAGGTGACGGCAGGTACTGCCACATACTGGTGGTGGCACCGAAGCAAAGACAATAGGTATTGTAGAGAAATGCAGCACGCCCTGTACAATGCACGGCCCCCTAAAGGGACGAAGTGTTGAGGTTTCCCCAGCCAGTGACGGCGGGTACTGCCACAAAGTGGTCATGCCACATAAGGAAAAATAGGCGATGGGTATTGCAGGGACATACAACACACCCTGTACAATGTGCAGCCAAATAAAAGTAACAAAGTGGTAAGACTTCCCCAGCCAGGTGGTGGCGGGTACTGCCAAATAATGTTGGTGGTATATAAGCAAAGGCGATGGGTATTGCAGCGACAAGTGGTGCACCCTGTGCAATGCATGGCCACATGGAAGGAACGAACTGCCAAGGTTTCCCCAGCCAGGTGACGGCGGGTACTACCACCAACGAGGTGGCCATGCCAGAATGGTGCAGTGCCCTACACACCGACAAACACACACAGCCACAGCCACCAAAGTCGACAACAAAATACGGTTCTGCAAGTGTAAACGGTAATCCACTCACCAAGTGAGGGTTCGTGTTGCTGCTCCTCTGTGCTCGCCATCCCCCTCCCGATGGTTTTTGGATCTGCACTGACGCAGCTTGGTGAGGCTGTAGCACCACACACAATGTTAAGTATATTTCCAACTTATACGCAGGACAGTAGGTGCCCCAATGGATGCATGGTTTCCAGCCAGAGGCATTCAAGCCTTGGATTACCAGCCTTAGAATCAAGATTGCGATTGTACCCGACTTCCCGCGATGTTCCCTATAGCACCCAGCCACAATAGGCGGCACTCAGGCTTGCTACACAGAGGTACACGTCCACCGCACCTACACGTCCCGCCTGTCGAAGGCACCCCTGCCTGCTTTCCGTTTCAGCGTTGGTACCACCTGCAACACAGTTGGTGAGGGTCGCAGGCAAAATCCCGGAATGAAGTCAAACCCCGGCCATGATTTTCCCACCCGGCCATGTGCCACCAGGTTTCCAAAGTCCACACATAATCCGCCCCCCCGGGGGAAGAATTTCCCAGTAAAGCAGGCGGCCAGAAGCAGAAGCCCACACTATGCCCACGTATCACTCGCCGGAATGCATCCGCCAACATCCAGGTTTTCAAAGTCCACAGATAATCCGAGAACCCCCCCGCTTTCAACACCCCCCACGGCCCGGAATTTCCCGCCAAAGTAGGCGGTACTGAGGGCGTTGCCCTGGCCAGAAAGTAGGATAGCGCGCTATGCCTGTGCATCACCGGCAGATTGCATCCGGCCACGCACAGGTTTTCGGCCAACAGATCATCCGAGGCCCCCCCAAACACCCCCCAACCCCCCCCACGGCCTGGAATTTCCCGCCAAAGCAGGCGGTACTGAGGGCGTTGCCCTGGCCAGAAAGCAGGATAGCGCGCTATGCCTGTGCATCACCGGCGGATTGCATCCGGCCACGCACAGGTTTTCGGCCAACAGATCATCCGAGACCCCCCTTCCCCCGCGCGGCCCGGCATTTCCCGCCAGGTCGGCGGTACTTAGGGCATTCCTCAGGCTTCTGGCTATGCTGCCCGTGGGCGCGGTATGTGATACGGCGAGGAGAGAGAAAGGGAGAGCGGCCAAGTCACTACAAGGGTTTAAATAGGGTGCTCACCACTATACATTGCCTGAAGGCTTTGTATTAGTGGGTGATTCGCTCTTCCCTTGTTCAAGGGACGCGGGGTCGAATCCCGCTAGGCGCACTTCGTTCGCTATCAATGGTTTCGGAGCCAAACCCGTCCCCGGAGGTGATTCATCGAGAAAATGGGCCGGATCGCCGTGGGTCGGAGTTCGAGCGCCCCAAGAGAGAGTGAGGGCCGAGGGACATCCGCCGGGATCAAGGCGCCATAAAAGGATGAGTCATGGGCTTAGTCAAGCCGGCCGAAGTGAAGGGCTAAAGTAGGGCTTGAGGCGGGGAGAGAATTCGGAGTAACGAGGACGCCACTCGCCGGGGTTGGTAGAGATGATACGGCGAGGAGAGAGAATGGGAGAGCGGCCAAGTCACTACAAGGGTTTAAATAGGGTGCTCACCACTATACATTGCCTGAAGGCTTTGTATTAGTGGGTGATTCGCTCTTCCCTTGTTCAAGGGACGCGGGGTCGAATCCCGCTAGGCGCGATTCGTTCGCTATCAGTATGCCTCACCTGCTGGCCGAGCAGGTGTTGGGTCCATGGTGGCTCGTGGGGCGGCAGGGGCAGGAGACGGCGGAGGGCAACCAATTATGTGCGCAGTCACCACCAAGGTCCGCTGTATGTGGACCCTGGCTGAGCCACGCTGGCAATCAACCCGATCCCCAGATTCGGAAATCAGTACTTGCTGCCTGGGCTCTGCTGTCATCCACTGATTTGGTACACACGTCCGCTGTCATCCGCTAGATTAGCGGATGGGGTACGCGGCCTCCGGTCCGTTGGAGAATATCCATTAATGCCCAGGCGGAGTCCGCAGAGTCCGCTGATTGGCGCCTGCCATCCACTGCCATCCGTGCCACGTCAGCAACAGAGAGAGCGGGGTCTGCTAAATTAACGGATATTTAACGGAGGGCACCCTCGTCCGCTATTAACGGATCCGGGTGGCCACCTCTAGTCTACATCAGGCACTTTCTTTCTCTCAGCCAATACAAATCGAAGGTGGCTTCTCCAATTCACCAGACTCAATTCGACTAGATAGTAGTGCTACTCACACTAGCTGAACGAATGGGTTGGATTTCCTAAACTGGGAGAAAATCCAAAAACTGCTACCGATGAGTTCACCATCCCTATGGTGAATAGCCCTTGCCGGCATCTCTCAACCGGTCCCCAATAGGACTATCTCATACCCCTTCCTCCGGCCTTTTTATGTCATGCCTTACAAGCCGATATCTCCACTCGACTATGCACAACAAGGCTGCTAGTCCGAGTCTACATCAGTGCACCACATTCATTCGACTACCATCCGCGTACAACTCACTCACAAGGTTAGCCATCCCTGCTGCAGCATGTGGACAAGGAAGACAGCTACCTCTAGAATCGTACATCCTGAGCTCTCTCTCAATGCCAGTATGATCCCGAGTCACCAAGGATCACGGCTGCCCAAGCCTAGCTGGCATGCTCAGTGTTGTCGAAGATTCGACATGATGCCCAACTTGATGAACACCACGTCCTCCCATGACTGACCCCCTGTGGAACACTCGGGAGGAGTTTGAACCTTCCCCAATTCAAACCCTCCAAGCCTCCTGCCCCTAGGTGAAAGACTCCGACCTCGCGCCACCACATGACTCTAAAAAGGGGCTGGTGCTTATTGCTGTTCGCCCACAAGTTGAGTGGGTTAAGACTTTCCTTTTCTTTTCCTTAAAATAAAAGTTTTCTCTCTCATATTCATTTCTCTTTGTTTGTCTCTTTGTGCTGTTGATGCCTCTTGCTCACCCACTATCTCACATTCCCTTGCTGCAACCCTCACTTTACTCTCTATACTACCCCCATACCATGAAGGACCATTTCATACCCAACTTAAAGATCAATTCATTTTGGTCATTCACCTCGAATTGTCAGTCACCTCCCCCTGGTCATTCTCAAGCCCACGGTTCTACTCACTTTCCTCTCCCCTTAAATATACACGAATGCACACACACAAATGCACGCACGTAGTTGCCTTCAAGGTAGTCTTGACCCTGTTGCACTGGCAACCTATGGGTCACTGCAAGGTAGAATGATGGTGTAGACAACTTCTTCTCCTGATCCTTGGGGTCTATGGAGTTCCTCGTTTCTCTCCACCTTGAGGTTCTCCTGGTCCATGGAGTCCGTGTTGGAGTGCTCCACCGGTTGCCGGTGCCCTAAGGCCACCCGACAACCTCGCCTATTGGGTCGCTCCACTGGTTGCCGGTGCCTTGAGGCCGCCCGACAACCTCTCCTAGCGTTTGGCGAGCTTTGCAGTTCGTTGGACTTTTGCCAGTACCCGGATTTGCTTCCCAGGTGGTGGGATTGTCACGTGACACCCCTCGGCTGCGGGATTGTCACGTGATGGGGCAGCGGAGTCGCGGTCATCCCGCCGGTTGGCCGGCCAATGGGATTGTCACGTGACCGCTGCCGTTGACTCAACCTTCCCCTGGCATCCCTGGCGTTCCCACCGCTGGCCGCTGCGCTCCTCACGGCTCACCTCTGACCCACTCCGCGCGACAGTTCCAACGCGGTCCCCGACTCCCCACGACCCCTCCGCGGCTCTCAGACTGCAGCATCTCTCACTGCCCGGAATTCCCGCCGATTGCATCATTGCGCGCCGCTCCATCCTCGCGGGATGGGCGCTCTCGCAGGGAGCCGGACTCATGGCACACAACGCCATTACCTGCCGTTCTGCCACGTCGCTGGGCCTCCATTGCCACCGCGCAAGGCTTGCGCGTCTTCTCTCCGCACGTGCGCCCGGTTGGCAGCGCTGCGCTCTGCCAATTCCACTCAAAAGCGGCCCTCGTGGGCGTTGGTGGTCACGGGCCTCACTCCCCGGAAATGCCGCATGGGGCATCAGATCCATCCTTGGCTCCGCGGCAACAATCGCCTCTCAGATGATGGCGGGTGGCCGTCTCCACTCTCGCTCTGGTCACCCCGGCTATTGGCCGTCTCAATGCTGCCTTCGGCGTGACCGTGGGCCGTCCAAGGTACCGGCCATCTCTTGGATCCGGTTCCTCCGACCCACTCCGACTTCGCTCCATTCCGTTGGCGCAGGGGCACTCGATCCCCCGCAGCGCCTTCATTGTTGCGTGGCTTCCTTCAGCCTCAACGGCTGGCCTTTGGCCAACCCCTTCGATGTTGATGCGGCGCCGAACTCGCTGCAGCGTCGAAGCTGCTTGGCTCCCGTCTCCATGCACTCTTTGCGCCTCCCGGCGCAGTCTCACGTAGTGGCCAGCAACGCGGCGCATCGGCCGCCGCCCAGCTCCCAACGGTTTCCACGGGTCTTTGCCCGTTTCCAGCCAGCCATCTCCGGTGGACTGCTTCCCCGGATGTGCGCGTTGCACCGTCCAAAGTGTGGGCCGTTGGCGGCAGCGCCTCTCGGCCTGCGCCGCTTTCATCCGGCCCGCCCGGCGTCGTGGCACCGGGCCCTCGGCGCTCCCCCACGCTGCCCTATTGGGCAGCCCGTGGCCGCTCTCCCGGTCGTGCCCTCGCGCCTTAATCTCACAACATGGCCGCCCACAAGGCGGCCATGGGCGCGGGTCGCGGGGAGCACCTTCCCCGCGCGTCATCTTTCTCTGCCGGTCGTTCCTCGTGCATGGCCGGCCGTAGTGTCCACCTGCTGCCGCGGCTGCTCTTCCTTGCGCGTGGCCGCAACGATCCCCTGCGGTCCACCGGTGTCGCTGTCTTGAATCCGCTTGCTGCCCGGTGTCCTGAGGCCGAGCGCACCATGGAAGGCGGTGCCACTCCTTGACAGCTGCAACCCCCACGGCGACGGGGCATGCCGCCTCAGCGGCTCTCCACCGCCGCCTGAACGCTCCTCTGCCTGCTGGGGGCTGCTTGCCGCGCCTTCCACTCGTTCATCGCCGGACAAGGTCGCCGAACAGTGCGAGCCATGGACGTTGGTCGCCGCAACCTTCAATGCACCGGCCGTCCACCGCCGGGCAAGGGGGAAAATACAAAGCGGAAGGGGGGGGGAAGAGGGGCAGCGGAGCCTACGCTCCAAAACCAATTGTTACGCACCCGCAGCGCACCCCCGAGAGGGTGGCGCCGCGGGGCGCGCCCAGGACCTGCCCAGGCGGGTGAGACAGGCGAGGAACCCGAAACGGATTGTTACAATAGTATAGAGGTGGCCACCCGGATCCGTTAATAGCGGACAGAGGTTATTTCCGTTAATTTTCCGTTAAATAACGGAAAATAACGAAAAAAGATAAAAGTTAACCAAAAATTAACGGATTTTTGGATTTTTTGGGGATTTTTGGGTTTTAGTCATACTTATAGTTTATGGAATTCGCTATTAGAGAGTATGTTTGTATTTTATTTCAACCTATGCATACTAGATTTTTAACTAGCCGCAGTTGTTGTGATTTTTTTGGAATTTTTTCATTTTTTTCTGAATTTTTCTCCCTTTTTCTTTAACGGAATTTAACGGACAGCTGATAAAAATTAACGAATAAATTTTAACGGACCGGATGGCATCTTTGAGTGGCCACCTCTACAATAGTACAATACTTCATATTTATGCCAGATTGTTTAATTGTCTCTTTAATTTGGTAGGCCCATTTTAACTCCACAATAAAGTAATGAATATCCCCAAAAATCCCTTAGAACACAAAGACAATCCCTCAGGCCCCCATGGCCATGTCTCAATGCCCTAAGGAACCAAGAGAAAACAAACACTACCCACTTCACCCTAGTGTACCGAGACCCGATAGCTATATGTTGTGTCCCAAAGTTCCCAATGGTCAAATGTTCACAACAGTGGGTATCCTTTCCTGTTGGGGAATGGATTTTGAAGCTACCTGCCCACCAATCTGATGATCTATCGGTGGAGCCAATTTTTGTAGTCCAGTCCGCAATTTCCGAATGCGCCGGAACCGGCGATGCTCCATCCTTTTTCTCCACGACCTCTTCCTTCTTTGGTGCCTCTTTTCTCCGGGACTAACTGTTTTTGTGGTACAAAGCTCCTGGCTGCTTTGCACTTGTAGCCCCTGTGAAACTCCTAGCATGCCAGAGTGGGGGCATGCTAGTTTTCCGAGCTCTAACCTTGGAAAGTCACGGTCTCCTCCCTGTCCACTTGCTGAGTGGACTTTGGATGCTCCTCGTCCACCAACACTAATGTACCATCATCTCTGGCTTGTATATAGGCCACTCTGGGCCTCTGGTGACGTCCCTTGCCTCGGCCACGTCCTCCAGGCACACCGCTCGGTCTAACTGCTAGATGGTTAGCAGCCTGCTGAGATCGGTGTGGGCTAGGCTGAGATGATCCCCCTTGCCCTGTTCCACGATACAATCCAGGGGGATACTGCAGAGGTTTGTAGGTCGTAACCACGTTGCCTCCGGGTTGAGGTCCTCGATACTGCTGATGTTGTTGTGATTGGGACTTCTGGGCTGGCTGTTGCTGCTGCAGTGGTCACTGGCCTTGCTGCTGCTGTCCCCTCTGTGTTTGTCTGGGCTTGGCCTGGTCGTCTCGGCCCCCTTTGGCAAACTCCATGGTGTCCTCCAGCCGTGAGACAAGCAGCTCTGCCTCCGCCATGGTCTTGGGGTACTGCTTAGCAGCGTCCAGTTGGTATGGCTACCACAGCCCCAGCATCCACTGCTGCAGAGCGGTCTTCTTGTCATATCCTGGCACCTTATGTAAGAGTGCATGAGTGCGAGCCATGTAGGTGCTCGCATTCTCACTTGACCATTGCTGCAAGTTGAGCAGCTTTGCCCTTGCCCGCTGTTCTCGCACTGGCAACTCGAATGTGGTCCTGAGCAATAGTTGGAGCTCAGCCACTGTGTCCGGCCGGCGGTAACCTCATGCGACGTATTCTGCCTCCCACCAAACCCGGGCGTTGCCGTGTAGCAGTAGAATAATGTAGGCCATGGCTTGATGCTCATCTGGTTGCACAAACTCCAGGTAATCGTCCACCTGGTGCAGCCAGGCCACCACATCTTGATCTTTATCTCCTGAAAACGGCAGTGGCTCCCTGGGCTTGATGGAGACGTTGAACAATAATACCTGTGTTGATGTAGTCCCTGGCATCATGGGTGGTGGTGGTCCGACCTGCCAATTTTCCTGCTGACGATGGCTGTATGGATCCCCAGATTGGTCCAATTGGGTTGATCTGTGCATGACTGAACTATACTCTGTTTGGTCTAGTTGGTCCATGTGGGTAGGAACTGCCTATCATCATCTTGGTAGACACTTGTGGCCTGACTGATGGCGGGTCTCGTGAGGTGGTTGCTTGTGGTGGTGGTGCTGGCGGCATTTTTGGCAATATGCAAGAGACGGATGGTGCTGACGGTTGTGGTTGACCAGCTGTTGCAGACGTAGAACTTCCTCATGGTAGATTGGGCTGCTGATTGGGACCTCCTGAAATGCGGCTCTGTTGCTGCATCTGGTGGAACCTGGCAGCGATCTCTTCCGCTTGTCGCATCATGGTCTTCTCACGCTCGGCAGCTTGGGCACCGCTCTGGGCTTGTGCATGTTGCGCACAGGTCTGCTGATCAGGCAGATTGGAAAACTTCCAATTCGATTCGGTCAGCTGCTGCCTCAATGTTCTTGATTTGGCACGTGAAGTATCCAACTCCTGGCATAGTGAATTGATAGACTTCAATGCAAACTCAGCAACCTCCATCTACTTCTTGAGTGCTTGTTCCATCTGGCCCATGCGCTCCATGAACGACTTCTGGTCATCGAGTCTTGCCTGTCGCAGTTCCTCCACCAATCTCACTGCCTCTAAACTCCTCGTGTCAGAATGTTGAGCAATGCTCAGCGCAGCTCCCTACTATTCATGCAGTGCCTCAAAACCTGTCTTGACTTGCCCCAACGATTGCGATGTCTCATCGCGCAGTGCATGCATTTGCTGTAGCACGGATCCACTGGCGTTGTATGCCTGTTGCGCTTGCTGCCCAGCTACAGCGCTTTGCTGGGTTGCATGCTGCGCTTGCTGTCCAGTGATGGCACTCTGCTGTGCGGCGTTGATCGCAGTCTGCGTAACCACAGTCGCTGCAGCTACAGCCAATGCAGAGGCTACAGTTCCCAGCGATCCAGCCCCATGCGATTCTTGCGTCTACTGATACGATCCGAATTGTGCCGGATCATATCCCCCAACACTGGTTGTCCTGTCAATCACCCCTGACGGCACCAGGCTGGTGCCCGGATTCGCACTCATGTTCAGCACCGGCTCCCCCACGGATGCACTACCGTAAGTATTGACCCCGGGCAGTAAATTATCTTGCGGCACCAAACTGCCACCCATATCCTCCACCGGCAGCTGCCGCGGAAAGTTTTGATTAACCGAGTCCCCCGACGTGGACATTGCGTCATTACCCGCAGCATTCCCGGCACCGTCACCCATCATCGCACCATCCTGCGATATGGTGCCATGTTTGCACTCGTCCCGTCACTCGCTTCCCGGCACAGGATCACTCTCACACTTGCCAACACAGATCACAGATGCATTGGCACGCTCCCCACACCCATCGCAGATGCGTTGACATGTCACAATGCTCCCACACCCGTCACAAATGCACATCACTGCAAACTTCACCAACATTGGCACTTGTACAACTACTCCGGCACGTGTCCAGAGGTGGGCCGTCTAGGAACGGGGACGGGGATGGGAACGGGGACGGACAGGAGTCCGTCCCCGTCCTTGGGCTAGCAGGCCCAAGAACGGCCAGGGACGGCTCCGTCCCTGGCTGGGAACAGACTGGGATGGATCTGGGACGGTATGGCCCACCTAGGAGTCCGTTCCTGTACTGCCCAAGGCCGGTCTAGAGTCCGTTCCAGGCCGTTCCGAAGGCCGTTCCAGGCCGTTCCGAAGGCCGTTCCAGGCCGTTCCGAAGGCCGTTCCAGGCCGTTCTAAAGGCCGTCCCAGGCCGTCCTGGACCCCGTTCTAGAAGCCGCTCCACAATACATAACAACATCAAATTCATGCGTGGACCAATAAGAATGCAGCGATCAGATTTGACGCATGGGCCGCGCGCCCCACGGTCCACAAACGTGGTGCCCCTGCCCCCCTGCAACACAGTTTGCGCCTGTTGCGATGGGTGGCAAGACCAAGCAGACGCAGCGGCGGCGGCATGTGAAGGCCGGGGAGTCACGGCCCCCGGCCCGACATCACCAAGGCGGCCCCCCCCAGCTTGCGGCAGGGGATGCCCGGGGCCAGACAGAGGGGCGCCCGGAAAGGCGGTTCCCCACCCCCCAAGGTGAGGGATCCGGGCATGCGGGGATGGCGGTGGCGGTGGCAGCGGTAGGGGGGGAAGGCCAGGGGACGTCTGTTGGTGGCAGCGCCCCACTCCCGGACTTGTTTGACTTTTCGCATTTGGTGGCGGGGGGCCTGGGGGACTTGGATTTGGAACCCAGCGCGGAGGGAACTCTGAACCTACAACAGCTGCCAGCTGTTGGGGCATCTGAAGGGCTGTTGCCAGCCGGGGATCCCGAGGGGGCGTCTGTGAGTGGCAAGGTGGGGTCTGCATCTGTACCGGCGGCGACACCTGGGGGCCCGTTGACGGCATCGGGGGCGGCCGCCTCTGGAAGCGACGTGAAGCGCGCGGCTGGCGGCGAGGGTGGGAATGCACCCTCAAGGGCAAAGCGAGCCCGAACGGAGGGAGGGGGTGGGGTGGGGGTCGCCTCTGGCAGCAATAGGTGTGTGGCTCCACCATTGGGGCCTGGGCAGAGCGGTAGCCGGTGGGTGAAGCCATTGTATGTGGAAGAGGAGGGGCGGCCTGGCATCTTTGTAAGATACGACAGTGTTACGGGGAAGGAAGATGACCACAGCAAGATCATTTGCCGCATATGCGGCAAAGGGATTTCCTTCAAGTCGTCATCCTTCTCGACTGCGGAAAAGCATATGGGGCACCACAAGGTCACGCGACGGATGCTGTCCGTTGCCGTGGAGCTGGCAGACAAAGCACGGGCGGATAGTGTCGCTTTTCCCATGGCTGAGTTTCTTGCGCGGACGGCTGAGGAGGGCCGTGAGGTGGGAGTGGCACATTACATGCAGCAGGAGGCCTTTGCCACAGGAACCGCCCCGTGGTAGCAAATGCGGTCAGCGATCACCCGCTGGATCGCAGCGGATAGCATTCAACTATCCGTTGTTGAGTCTCCAAACTTCCGCCGCATGTGCAAGGCACTCAACGGCCGCTGCCCCTCCTTCAGCCGGAAGGCCGTCACCAACGAGGTCCGTTGTTACCACGTCGTCGCATGCATTGTGTGCAATATGTTTTGTTGTCCCATGGTGTCTATGTGATACAATCCGCAGCACACAACTGTGTTGGTTGTCAGCCTGAAAATAGTGTCTTTGTTGTTATGGCAGGTGGCATCCATGCACCGTCAGGCGGTGCAGAAGCTCCGGGGGATGGAGGAGTGGAATAAGGTGCGGCCAGCCTTCACCTGCGACCTTTGGCGCTCTCGCACGCAGCGAGAGTATTTTTTAATGACCATGCACCGGGTGGAGGAGACGCACCAGCATGACGGCCATGCCAACCGCCAGTGGCAGTTGCGGAGCAGGTGCATGGGGTCAGTGCCTGTGGAGGCGGAGAGCATCACGGCTGAAGGTGAGAGGTTGTGCAGCGAAAGGGTAGCAGTGACTACCCAATTGGCAGCTGGTCGTGTTGTTTGTTATTTGTGATATTCGCCTTTGTTGCTTACCGCAAGCAGTTTTTGTATGCAGTGGTGGTGGACCTGGCCCGCAAGGAGCTGGAGAAGTATGGGATGATGGGGTGAATGGGCAGCAGTGACTGCCCAAGTACCAGCTAGTCGAGTGGTTTGTTGTTTGTCACAATGTGTTTGTGTATGCAGTGGTGGTGGACCTGGCCCGCAAGGAGCTGGAGAAGTATGGGATGACCGGCTGGTGGCCGTCCTTTGTCACGGACGCTGGGAGCAATGTCAGGCGGGCTATTAGGGGGGCGCTGGCAGCACATGAGGTTGGGGAGCAACCTAGAGGCGGCATGGCAGATTGGTCACGCTGTGCCTGCCACATGCTCCACAATGTCGTGACCCATGGCCTGACCAACCTACGCGTCCGCGCCACCCATACCGAAGGCTGCCAAAAGCTTTGCAGTGCAATAGACCGGTAAGTTATGATGCTGGTGTATCTTTGTGTGTGTGTTGCTGTGCATGCATATATGTTGATGGTTATTTGTGTGTG
>CAJHUC010003071.1:0-20377 GCA_905146915.1 Ostreobium quekettii | reverse complement strand
GAATCATGGTCTGCATGGATGACGAAGTGGCGGCTGGCCAAATAGTGCTGCCTTTTCCCAACAACTCAAGTGATGTCCAGTAGTTCACGTTTGTATGTACTATGCCAGGTTTTGGCCGGGTTGAGCTTCCTACTCTCATAGCAAATAGGTTGCAGCCCGTTGCCAAAATCCTGTTGTAGTATACCACCCACTGAAACCCCTGATGCATTTGTGGTAACTACAAACTCCCAGTCGAAGTCCGGTAATTGCAGAACTGGTGCAGTCACCATGGCTGTCTTGAAACGATGGAATGACTTTTCTATTTTGTCACTCCAAACAAAGGCCCTGTCCTTCTTCGTCAAGCCTGTTATAGGCTCTGCTAGTTTGTTAAGCCACCATATGAACTTGCGATAAAAACTACACAACCCCAAAAATTATCAGACATCGGTAACATCTTCTGGTATCAGCCAATCCAAAATTGCTTAGACCTTTGCCAGTGAAGACTTGATCCCCTCAGCCCCCATGTCAAAGCCCAAGTATTTCATCTCGGTTTTGAAGAAGTCACATTGCTTCAATCTTCCAAACAACTTCTCCGATTGTAGGTGGGTTAGAATTTCTTTGATGTGCTGTATGTGTTCCTCTTTTGTCCGGTTGTATATCAAGATGTTATCAAGAAACACCAACACAAACTGGTCTAAGCCTTCCCTCAAAATTGTGTTCATTATCCTTTGGAAGGTCGCTGGTGCGTTGCACAAACTAAATGGTATGACGAGATATTCCAAACTGCCATATCAACTCACAAAGGTTGTCTTATGGATATCGAACTCTCTCTCTTGAATTTGATGGTAACCCGAGGAGAGGTCAATTTTAGTGAAGTATTTAGCCCCATGAAGTCGATCCAACGATTCCTCCATTTTTTGGCAATGGGTACTGATTCTTGATTGTTATTGTGTTTAAAGCCCTATAGTCAATGCACATCCTCCACTTGCCATCCTTTTTGTGTATAAAAAGGATGGGTGTACCGTGCAGGCTAGAGCTCGGTCTGATCTACCCCTATTCCAGTAATGTGTCGATCTGCCACCGTAGTTCATCCAACTCAGCCGTACTCAGCCTGTATGGGCTTTTGTGCGGCGGTGCCTCTCCTGGCAGCATGTCAATCTCATGATCGATTATTCTCTTGGGCGGTTGACCATAAAGCAATTTGTTTAGGAACACGTCCTTGAACTCCTCAAGTGTTTGTTGTAAGTATTCCCGGACATCCTCATCTACCTCATTGACCTTTCTCTAAATAACCTCATCGATCGGTACCTCTTCCGTCACTGGGCTTGTTTCCTTCAATAATCTTTGTGTTTTGCCCTCAGTTATGCCTCTGACTAAACCAGCCTTGGACTTTGGCCTTTTGTTGCTTGATTTGGGAAATCCTGTGGCTTTCAAAGCACACAAGTATGTGGGCTAGTCGGCTTTGTTTGCCCTCTTGGCTGCCTGTCTCATCAAGATAAAATCCAATTTTTTCTAACAAGTTACCTCACAAATTTCCCAGCCACTTTCTTTGCCCTTGTAGTTTTGCACTTTGGGGAACCCTGAGGTCTGTGAGGTTCCTCTGGAGAAAAATTTTGTGGGGTAGTACTCCCCCCTTGGGGAACATCAGCCGTCCCTGGCGATGAAACATTACTTAGCACTGGCTGCTGAGTGGCCCATTGTTTTGTTGAAGAATCGTATTCCCAAAATTTGGGTGAACAAAATGCAGCCAACTTGCTCCCCAAGTCTGCAGTAGGAGTTTTTGATCCCCTCTTGATGTCTTTGAAATAGTGTTGGAGACCGTTCAGTCCCTTGTCAATAATTTGGCAATGCTTACCACATGTTTCACGGATACCCTTGATAGGCTCCAGTTGTGAGCTATTTTTAAGGCACACCGTGTTTGACTACCAATCCACTAGTGGGTTCATGGTGTCCAACCAACCTTTGCCCAAAATGAATTGAACCCTTCCATCATCAGTATTGTAGTCAAAGATAGTCGACAGGGTACACTCCCAATATATACCAACACTCATGGGGCTATTCCGGTGGAAACTATGGTTTTCCCATTTGCCAACTCCAAGACAGAATATGCTCCCAAAATTGGTTGGCAATAAAGCCGGTCACTGATGAAAGACCTACTCGCTCCACTATCAATCAATGTGTCAGCGCAGTCCCCCCTTGGCCGCGTCCAGGTACCCTGGCCCGCGCTCTAGGGCCTCTCCAGTGGAAGCGTGGTCGTCCTCGGCCAGATGGCGTACCCCGGGCTCTCTCTGGGGCATACATTAAATCCGACCCGACCTTTGCTATTAACATTGGCGGCGCCCGCATAATGGCCCGATACGCTGGGCGCGTGTACGGTCACCTGCCAGGCCCACGCGCAAACTTTTGAAGTCGTTGGGCGCCCAACGTCGAGTGGCAAACTGGGGGAGGTGGGGCTGGTGCACAAGCGGCGGGCGCAGGACCTTCAACAGCCGGGTGAGCTCGGTCACCGGGCGCCGCGCCGGCGCCCATGGCAACTGGCCACCAGCTTCCTCGGACGTCGATCGATCCATGCTCACGGCGGCCTCCCTCCACAACGCACGAGCTTCTGCCCCCCCATCCCCCGCGCTTTCCCTAGCTCACACCCCCGCCCACTACCCCCACCCGCAAAAGCAAAGATGCGCAAATCCGCAAAGGCATAATAAGGGGAGAGGGCCAATGCTCCATCCCACGCGTTGGGCCACCCAGGGGGGCCTGACCCACGCTCCTGCCCGCCAACCCAGGTCTGGCCGGACAAGACACTCGGCGACGGATGCAAGCGACTGCCAGCGCCCAGCCCAGCATTGCACGGGTTCCCACCTGCCAGCCGGCGGGCTCGCTGAGGATCTCCTCCGCCACGAATCGCCCCGGCGGTCAAAGACGAGCCCGCGCTGCTGGGCAGTGATGCCGGCCTTATCCCGAAAGCGATGCTTCACGCGACCCACGCAGCCCGCTGGATCACGTATCACCAGCCGGGGGAGGGGCAAAGCGAGCCCCAGGGGTGGGGGATTGGGTGGGCGAGCCCCGGGTGGGCAAGCCATGTTGGGCGTTGCATGGGCAGGTGCGGGGCAGGGCGTGTAGCCATTGTCACGCCCCGGGTGCGTTTGTATTGAGTCGCGGACACCTCCGGCCATTTGGTCACAAATGCCGGTCCAAGTTGGACCGTCCAATCCCCCACCCCACCCAGCGATCTTCGACCCCAAATGCGGTGAGCCACGGCCTTTGGGGCTGCCGATCGGTGAGTGGGGTGGAGTGCCACCCCGGGGGGAGTGGCGTTTTTTATGGGGCGGCTGCCCGGCCTCTGCGCATGGCCCTTTGCCTGTTTGTCCAGCCGTGGCCTTGTCGGCCGCTTGCGTGCGGCGATCTTGCGCGATGCAGTATGTCAGCGGAGGGTCCTGGGGACCCTTTTCTGAGGACGGGACGTGAGGCGGCTGTCCTCGCCCCGCGGTGAACTCCCCCAGGTGGCCACTGGACGTTGGGCACCAGCGACTTAGGCGTTTGGCGGTGGCAGGCGACCGTACACGCGCCCACCGTGTCGGGCCATTATGCGGGCGCAGCCAATGTTAATAGCAAAGGTCGGGTCAGATTTAACGTATGCCTCTCTCTGGCCCGTGGCTCTCCCATCCAAGGCGCGCGGCGGCTGTGCTTGAGGAGGCAGGGAGACAGTGTTCCAGAGCAATTGAACTACAATCGGCACTGCCGCCGGGCGCTCTTACATGTGGCGGCCAAAATCATCAAAGTCATCATATTCATTAAGAAAGTCCATTTTGGCCACACCCATTTTCCGGGCTAAAGCCTCACTACGCTCGGCAGGGCAAGAAGCCAACGAGTTGCTAACCATATTACCACACAATGTAGGGACACTTGTCCCGTTCACCACAGCTTTTACCACCAACAGCATGTGGTCTTGTACTCTAATGCTTAGGTGTCCCACGGCCACCAAGTGCAACGTGTCCCATGGCATCAGCCTTAGAGTGGTTTCCAGCCTCTGAACTGACACCGTAGGGGTCTCTCCCTGCTAGGCTTGAGACATTAAAGTTGTCTCCCTAGTAGACGTGGCCACCCAGCTTTTTTTCTGTTATTTTACTTCTGTAATTTTTTTGAACTCAAACAATCCGTCCATCAGTTTTCTGTCACTTTTCTGGGACTGGGTTTCCATAGCCGTTCAGACCACGTTAGCTTTTAATTTTGTGGCTTTGGAGCTGTCCGTCAAGGGGGTGTTTGCAGCCAGCGGTTTCTGTAAAAGCGCTTTTAAAGCAAAAAATTTTTTCTGCTGCCTTTCTTGGCATTCCGTTGCCATCCATCAGGGACTTTAAGATTCCGGTAGTGTTCCGTTGGTCAGCGGCGGTTTCTGTTGGAGGCAATTTTTGCCAAGCGGATTTTTTCTCTGTGTCCAGCAACCTTTGCCTCTAGATTCGGGCCACAACACTAACATAACGAGTTCCAATATTTCAACATGCTTAAACAACTCATGTCTACATATTTGCAGTCCATGCCATCATAAATAAATATGCATCAGTAAATAAAAATATATAAATGTTGCCTCAGCCCGTACTCCTTGCCAGACAGGGAACGCAACCTGCTGTTCTTTCCCGGCCATCCCTTGCAAACGCTAGACTACTGTTATTAATAGGCGATCCCCCGCTATTTTTCCCCGGCCAACCCACGGCCAGTACTCCTTGCAAACGCTAGACCATTGTTATTAACACACCCTGGGCCCCACGGCAATCCCCCGCTGCTTTTTCCCGGCCAACCCACGGCCGGTACTCCTTGCTAGACTGGAGGCACAACTTGCCATGCGCTAGAGCACACATGAACACTTGCCAATACCCATAGTCCTAAGATGATCGCCCGCTGCAATAATGAATAGCTAGTAATCCTTTGCCAAATGGACACATTCACTTGCAGCAACTATAACAAAATTTGTCGTGGTATGTCATGTGATACCTTGGACTTTGATGTGGTCTTTGATGACGTCTTGGATGCTAGCTTCCTGCGTCCAATTGGACGCCTCGATATCCTGGTGCATGCTCCCATGCTCCCTCTATGCTTCTTTTTCCCTGTGCGATGGTCTTCCCACCCTTAATGCTGCATGTACTATCCCACCAATGACCCTCTGCAACAAGGCTGGAAACAGCGGCTTTTTCCCAAATATTCCAACCGAGCGTAATCCCTCCTCCCCCTCGGGCCCTAGCACGATATCGGATAAGTAGCAGCCACCCATGCACACTGCAAACCCGCCAACAATGGCTTTTTCCCAGCCAGGCCATGGCCGGTACTCCAGCTGAGCAGAACAGCAATCCCCCCGCCCCGCCCTGACATGATCTCGGATAAGCAGCAGCCGCCCATGGACACCGCGAGCCCCGGCAACAGTGGCTTTTTCCAGCCAGACCACGGCCAGTACTCCAGCCGAGCACAACAACAATCCCCTCGCCGCCATGCCCTAACACAATCTTGGACAAGCAACAACCACCCATGCACACTGCGAATCCAGAAAAAATGGCTTTTTCCCAGCCAGGACGCGGATGGTACTCCAACTCATTTCCGTTCAAAATGTCCCATTGCGCCACGCTACAAACCTATTAGGTAGCATATTTGCACGACGTCGATCCCACTATCGTGGAATATTGTTTCAATGTCATGTTATTAATTTCGCTGTATTTGGGCTGGTGCTGGCGTCACCCGCCACCATAATTATTATATAGATCTCGGCATTTTTGGTGCCTAAGCTTGCAGTTTCACGGCAGAACCACAAGTGACGGTGTTGAAGGTGGCAACGTGAGACATAACACTTCCATCGCATTTGTGATTGTCTGCCGCTAAAGTTTCCTACAGGTGCGGTTATGTTACAACTCTTTGACATAAAATGGCTGAAGTATCATACCTAACGAACAAAGGCGGTAGTACATTGTAATGTTGGCAGCCAAGTCACTGGCGGCTCTGGCAGCCTACTTGCGGTTCCGCCATGGCGGAACCGCATCAACTGGCTAAACGTTGGTTACGGCCTGGTGCCCGCCACTGGATGTGAACCTGCCCCCGCGACTGCTCCCCAAGGCTTGGTGTCGGCCAAGCAAGAACTTGTATGCATCACAAAGTGGGAAGAGGAGATAAAACACACATGGCAACTTTAGCCCAAGGATATTACAAGTTTGGTACCACCCAAGAAGCATTCGTATACAACAATTTGTACAACATCTTTGAAAGATGGTTAATCCCCGCCAGGATCTATGGAATGAAGGCGGGGAAGCTCCCGCCTTAGACACTCCCGCCAACATGGCCATAAGTGGCCATCTCCTCCCACCCACTGCTCATTCACCACTGCCGTCCAAGGGATGACCTCCTTTTGGCCCGTAAGGAACCACGGGTTGTTTAGTTGGACTTCTTCACTGATGAAGGAAGGGTTGTCAGGGTCGCAGTTCTCCACAACGCCTTCACAAGCGTAATACTGCACTTCAAAGTGGCGCACGTCATATCCGTTTTCTTCACTGAGGTCGAATACCCTGGTGACTCTGGCGATGTCAAACACACGGGCCCAGGCATCGGCGTCTTCGTCTGCCATCCGAATGGCGACAGTCACCCCGGGGGTAATGTCGTGTTCCGGTCGGAACGGTCTCACGTCGGCAGGTCTTGGGGCCCTGTGTGAGTGACCAAAGAATATTGCACGCTCCCCTGGGATGGGGCCCACGTCCCTGTACAATGGGGGGGTAGAACTAGTCAGTAACCGGATGCCACATTGGCAATCAAACCACAACACTGATATCAAAGGTTGGATGTCACCAAAGGGGCAAATGGGAAGAAACATACAACATGCAGTAAAGACCAAGACCACGCAATGACAGCCCCCGGGGCAGAGATGCCACGCAGGCAGTGTGCTGAAGGTCATTTATACAAAGGCAGGGTGTGTGTGCACGACAGATGAGCTGACGGGCCCAATGATTTTTTTAAGGATATGAAACAATGTGGCAGAGGTGGTATGCTGTGCACCAAAACCATCACACCTTTCCACTACGGGCCCAAGCTCAGTGGTGGGCCCCTGGCTAGGCACGGGCAGAAGGTCGTCCTTGTCCCCGCGGCCACACTCTGCCACCCTGAGGGATCCTCCCACTCGGTCGTTGATGTCCCCTTCCGGAAAGGTGGACCTGTGGTCCTCAATAAAGGTTTCCCACCACCGTATGGCATGGACGCAACGCGCCCTTAGGACGGTGGCAGGGCCCTCCTCGCCGGACAAACCAGCTGTGGAGGCAAGTAGGCTTCTGAGCTTGCCGACGAACTTCAGTGCCCTCTCTCGTATCCCAGCGAATTGTTGGAGCGGCGTCCTTGGCTCCAGATATAGGCTATCGAAGGAGGGTATCACAGCATCCTCAAGGAACACTGGCCACCCGCCGCCCTCTGGCCGCCCCACCCAGGCCTGGCCGGGCAAGTCGTGTTCTCTACCGTACACCACAGGGCGGCCACTCTCCATCCGGAAGAGGAATGCGTGGTAGCACCTATCATTGCAGTCCGTGATGTCACACTTAGGACGGCAAGAAATTGCTCGGTTCGGAGTTTAGAGGTCCACACCGAAAGCTGGCCGAGGTGCAGCTGGCGCAGCTACGGCACAAAAGGGAGCAAACCCTCCCAGCAAAAATATATTCATGTTCAGGTACACTTCCCCCCTCTTGGCACAGCGACGGTTCCGCGGTGGAGGAACCATCAGTGCACCAAGAAAGGCGATTCCTCCGAACACGTATGGCCCCCTTTTGGAACAGTTGCGGTTCCGCGATCGCGGAACCGTCAAAGCAAGGAGAATGGGGGTCTCTCCGAGACCACAAGGCCACCTTTTGGCGCAGGTGCGGTCCCGCAATCGCGGAACCGCCAATGCAACAAGAATGGGGGTCTCTCTGGGACCACAAGGCCACCTTTTGGCACAGGTGCGGTTCCGCGATCGCGGAACCGTCAATGCAACAAGAATGGGGGTCTCTCCGAGACCACATGGCCACCTTTTGGCACAGGTGCAGTTCCGCGATCGCGGAACCGTCAAAGCAATAGGAATGGGGGTCTCTCCGAGACCACAAGGCCACCTTTTGGCACCACTTGCAGTTCCGCGATCGCGGAACCGTCAATGCAACAAGAATGGGGGTAACTCAGAGACCACAAGGCCACCTTTAGGAACACTTGCAGTTCCGCGATCGCGGAACCGCAACTGTGCCAAGAATGGGGGTTTTTACGAGCTCCCTTGGCCAGCTTCTGGCACACTTGCAGTTCCACGATCGCGGAACCGTCAATGCAACAAGAATGGGGTTCTCTACGAGACCACAAGGCCACCTTTTGGAACAGTTGTGGTTCCGCGATCGCGGAACCGCCAAGGCAACCAGAATGGGGGTCTCTCCGAGACCACAAGGCCACCTTTTGGCGCAGGTGCAGTTCTGCGATCGCGGAACCGTCAATGCAACAAGAATGGGGGTCTCTCCAGGACCACAAGGCCACCTTTTGGCACGGGTGCGGTTCTGCGATCGTGGAACCGTCAATGCAACAAGAATGGGGGACTCTCCGAGACCACATGGCCACCTTTTGGCACATGTGCGGTTCCACGATCGCGGAACCGTCAAAGCAATAGGAATGGGGGTCTCTCCAAGACCACAAGGCCACCTTTTGGCACCACTTGCGGTTCCGCAATCGCGGAACCGTCAATGCAACAAGAATGAGGATCACTCCGAGACCACAAGGCCAACTTCAGGTACACCTGCGGTTCCGCGATCGCGTAACCGCAACTATGCCAAGAATGGGGGTTTTTACGAGCTCCCTTGGCCAGCTTCTGGCACACTTGCGGTTCCACGATCGCGGAACCGTCAATGCAACAAGAATGGGGTTCTCTACAAGACCACAAGGCCATCTTTTGGAACAGTTGCGGTTCCACGATCACGGAACCGCCAAGGCAACAAGAATGGGGGTCTCTCCGGGACCACAAGGCCACCTTTTGGCACAGGTGCGGTTCCGCGATCGCGGAACCGTCAATGCAACAAGAATGGGGGGCTCTCCGAGACCACATGGCCACCTTTTGGCACAGGTGCGGTTCCGCGATCGCGGAACCGTCAAAGCAATAGGAATGGGGGTCTCTCCGAGACCACAAGGCAACCTTTTGGCACCACTTGCGGTTCCGCGATCGCGGAACCGTTAATGCAACAAGAATGAGGGTCACTCCGAGACCACAAGGCCACCATTAGGAACACTTGCGGTTCCGCGATCGCGGAACCGTCAATGCAACAAGAATGGGGTTTCTAAGCCGCGATGTAGAGATGGCTGCAGTGAGGCCACCACTGGCCTGGGTGTGGTCCACACACACCTCTTACCTTCTTGACACGGCGTCTTCCTCGCATCGTCTCTCCGTCCCAAGTCCGGCAAACCTGTGCATGTTCCTGGGCTGATCGTCTTCTTGCACCCCGTCCCCCTGCGTCCGGCTGTTTTGGTACCGGAGGGCTCGCCGGTAGTCGTGCACCGCCTCAAGCAGGCGGTTGTGCTTGTCCTTGGAGCCGACGTACCGCAGGTTCTTCCAAGCCCTCCCCGCGACGGCCATTAGGTCCTTGACGTCGAGAGCCCCCTCGTTCTTGATGGCCTTGGATACCAGAGAGAAACTCTGGTCTATCTCCTGGTGGGTATGGCCCACCGGGAGAAAATGGACTTCGACTTCCTGTAAACAAACCACATTCAGTTCAAAAAGAAAACATCAGCTGACGGCTCTTGGGCCTAGTGTCTGGGAGCCCACAGCGAGGGACAGAGATGCAGTGTGTGTGTTTGGAATTATACAAACAAACATGTCCTTACACCAAGGATTGGGCGGCTCCCAAAGCACAACCACATTTGCGCCCGCGCCCAAGCACCCCATCTCACCTTAAATAGGCCTTCGGCGAGGCACATGCTTGCGAAGCCCAGAAGGTAATGGTTTTTGTTGTCCTTGGCCGTGTTGTCCATTTGCAGGTCCAAACGGGGGGGGAGGTAGGGCTCTGGGAGGCCGCGGAGCCTGCCGTCTTCTTGGGCGTCCCGGATGATCTTCGCCAGTGCCGTGAGGGTGATATTGGAACTGGCGGCCCACTGCGGCACCGACCAGAACCCATACCACCCCTTTGCGTAGGCTATTGCACCCATCAGCTTCACTGTCAGCGGGACGCCGACATTGCCCCCTTTATCTTGCAGTGACTCCCGAGGCACGTTTGTTTTATTTTGATCCATGCCGTCCACATTGATTATGGCGACTGCGTCCCGGTTGCTCCTGGCATAGTCGGCCCTGAGCCTCATTGCCTCCCGTGCTTGCCGCACATACTCCATGTGGCTGTTCTGTTTGGCGAGTAGTTGTTCCCGTGCCCGCTGGTTGTCGGGCCCCAGCAATCCCCTGATCTGCTGGAAGGAGACGCACTGGTCGCACTTGCTAAAGAGCTGATGTTTGTACGGCCGGATCTGTAAGCAGAGAGAAAGGCTTGGCGCGGATGAGGGTTAACTTATCCAAAGGGACTATGCAAGCGTGTACATTTCTGAGATGCAGGAAGCGCACACAACCAATGTTGCCCTTCTCGCAGACTGTCACCACACAGCAACAAGGATATTGTCAAGCATAACAACTGGCTCGTGCGGTTCACCGATGGCGGAACCGCACAAACATCTCGAAGGTCCTTTCCTGGCCAGGAACTGGCTCGTGCGGTTCCGCGAAGGCGGAACCGCACAAACATCTCTAAGGTCCTTTCTTGACTGGCAACTAGCTTGTACGGTTCCGCCATCGCGGAACCGCACAAACATCTCCAGGGTCCATTTCCAGCCTGGGACAGGCTCGTGCGGTTCCGCCATCGCGGAACCGCACAAACATCTCCAAGGTCCATTCCCAGTCTGCAACTGGCTCGCGCGGTTCCGCCATCGCGGAACCGCACAAACATCTCCCAGGTCCGTTGCCAGCTTACTGTATGCTTGTGCGGTTTCATGATAGCGGAACTGTCTTACATCAACGATGTCCTTCTCGCTGACTGTCAGCTCACCAACGCCAGCACCATCACGAGCAAGGATCATTCCATAACGGCGGATCTGCTATCGCGCAACCGCCAAGGCAATTCTAATAAAAAACAAGAGAGGCAGGTACTTGTAGGTGACAAGGAGGTCGAGTTGAATCGTAATTTTGTGCACTGGCTCCGTGGGCACCCACCTGGAAGAAGCTGGAGAGCCAGGCACGGCGGAAGGTTTGATAGGAGCTCGGCCTCGTCTCCACCCCCTGCCTGTCAGGCTGCGATAGGACATGCCCCCTGTAGAACTGGTACACGTCGTTGAGGGTTGCGAACGACCCAGTTGGAAGGAACTCCCTAGTGCGCTCCTCGCCGGTGGGGCCTCTCACTGTCTTGTTGGGCAGAGGTTGCGCCAGAGCCACCAGTGTATCCGCTATCCAGCGTGCGCATTCTTGCTCCCGCGGCCCGTGTCCCATCCTAGTGTCCCTTCTCGCCACCTTGACTGGCACGTGATCCCCCACCGCCTGATCCGCGTCGCGCCTTCTTCTTCCAAAATTCCTCCTTGTCTCTCCGTGTGCGGCCTGGAAGGCTCTTACACACATGGGCTTGCCGAACAGTCGGAGCTCGTAGTGCTCGTCGGTGCCCTGCGCCCAGACTTTGCACCAGGCCAGGATGTCGAGCATATCCCGCCTGCGCTGCCCGACGTCCTTTGCCCCCCAGATCGCCGATCTGGCCAACACCATTCGCGGATCGACACCCTTGAGGCAGTAGTTGCCGCAGCAGCGCCAGCCTTCTGCCTCCAGTTCCGACAAGGCCTTGTGGGTCTTCATAAAGTTCCGCAGCGTCCTTTCTGCCGCCCTTCGCGTGGCCGTCTTTGGGGCTGCGGGGTCCAAAGGGACCTTGATTGAACTCCCCGGCGAAGCGGCCCTGTACGCCTTCCTCTTCCTGTTTTGTGGCGCGTCTAGTACGTCCACCAATTCCTTGAAGGCCTCCCTACCAAGGCCGCCCCCTTGGGTTCGCAAATACTCAGCAATCAACGGAGGCACGTTGGTTGCAGCCCCTGCAGGCAATTTGATCACAGTATTTCAGAGGGGCAGCAAGCAAGGCGAGTTGCGGCGAGGAACAGCCGTGCCAAGAGTGGGTGCTCACCCTGTACAGTGTTGGATGCACCAAAACTGCCTCCATCGGAGGCCACATGCCAGTCGTCGTCATCCCCCAGCAGTGCCCCAGAATCCGTGGCACTGCAGTTCCGGCTGCACGCGGCTGGGTGAGCACCCTGGCCTGTGGCCCTGCGCTTGGCCTGCGGTTGTGGCATTCTACCCGCCACTCGCTTGACTGGTATGCGAGAGCCATTGCCGGCAGCGGTGGGCCTCCGACGGCCAGAGGTCGCCGGCTGCTGCGGCAAGGGGGCAGCCTCCAGCGACGCAAGACGATCTTGTTGTTCCTTGTAAGTGCGGGCACAGGACAGGCACAGGGAATGCTGCGCCACCGTGTTAGCCAGTGCTGCCGGGAGACCCGACAGGCATCTGTAGTGGAAGAAGCCCGGCTCACAATTTCGGCAGGCGCCTTGAAACGCCGTTGGTGCGAGGCACTGCGGAGAGCATTTTCGTCCTGTATGGAAGAACAATAGGTAAGAGAAGAGCACAGCCGTGTGGCAGCGCTGCACAGACGCAAGCAGGGAGATGGGCACCCACCACACATCATTGTTGTGGCAGTACTCCCAGGTTTTGCACCTGCGCATAACCAACAAGAATCAAGAGTCGGCGCAGCACGCAAGGCTTGTCGTACGGTTAGACTTGTATCTCCCAGGTCGTTTAGCAGCCTACATATGACTGGTGCGGTTCCGCGATGGCGGAACCGCACAAGCATCTCGCAAGTCCATTTCCCACATGCAACAGTTTGGTGAGGTACCGTGGTGGCGTCAACGCACAAGCATGTCCAAGATCCATATCTAGCTTGTGACAGGCTGGTGCGGTTCCGCGATGGCGGAACCGCACAAACATCTCCAGAGTCCATTTCCCGCCTGCAACAGACTGGTGTGGTTCCGCGATGGCGGAACCGCACAAACATCTCCAGGGTCCATTTCCTGCCTGGGACCGTCTGGTGCGGTTCCGCGATGGCGGAATCGCACAAACATCTCCAGGGTCCATTTCCTGCGTGGAGCAGTCTGGTGGGGTTCCGCGATGGCGGAACCGCACAAACATCTCCTAGGTCCATTTCCTGCCCGGGACAGGCTGGTGTGGTTCCGCGATGGCGGAACCGCACAAACATCTCCAGGGTCCATTTCCTGCCTGAGACAGGCTGGAGCGGTTCCGCAATGGCGGAACCACACAAACATCTCCAGGCTCCATTTCATGCCTGGGACTGTATGGTGCGGTTCCGCGATGGCGGAACCGCACAAACATACCCAGGGTCCATTTCCTGCCTGGGACAGGCTGGTTCGGTTCCGCGATCGCGGAACCGCACAAACATCTCTACATTTCATTTTCCCGCCTGGGACAGTCTAGTGCGGTTCCGTTATGGCGGAACCGCACAAACATCTCCAAGGTCCATTTCCCATCTGGGACAGTCTGGTGCGGTTCCGTGATGGCGGAACCGCACAAACATCTCCTCAGTTCATTTTCCCGTCTGGGATAGTTTGGTGCGGTTCCGCGATGGCGGAACCGCACAAACATCTCCAGGCTCCTTTTCCTGCCTGCAACAGACTGGTGCGGTTCCGCGATGGCCGAACCGCACAAACATCTCCAGGGTCCATTTCGTTCCTGGGACAGTCCTGTGCGGTTCCGCGATGGCGGAACCTCACAAACATCTCCAGGGTCCGTTTCCCGCCTGCAACAGACTGGTGCGGTTCCGCGATGGTGGAATCGCACAAACATCTCTAGGGTCCGTTTCCCGCCTGCAACAGACTGGTGCGGTTCCGCGATGGCGGAACCGCACAAATATCTAAAAGGTCCATTGCCTGCCTGGGACAGGCTCGTGCGGTTCCGCGATGGCGGAACCGCACATACATCAAAATTGTCCATTTCTTGCCTGGGATAGGCTCGTGCGGTTCCGCGATGGCGGAACCGCACAAACATCAAAATTGTCCATTTCCTGGGGAGCTGGTGCGGCGCATGGCGAACCCACGCACATTCTGCAGTCCATTTCTCGCCATCGGTACCCGCTGATGGCGAACCGCATAAACATTCAAAGGTTCATTGCCCGCCCGACAAATTGCAGGAGCCCGCGATGGCGGAACCGCACATACATCAGAATTGTCCATTTCCTGCCTGGGACAGGCTCGTGCGGTTCCGCGATGGCGGAACCGCACAAACATCAAAATTGTCCATTTCCTACCTGGGACAAGCTGGTGCGGTTCCGCGATGGCGGAACCGCACAGACATCTCCAGAGTCCATTTCCCGCCTGCAACAAACTGGTGCGGTTCCGCGATGGCGGAACTGCACAAACATCTAAAAGGTCCATTGCCTGCCTGGGACAGGCTCGTGCGGTTCCGCGATGGTGGAACCGCACATACATCTAAATTATCCACGTCGCCCGGCGGTTCCGCGATGGCGGAACCGCACAGACATCTCCAGAGTCCATTTCCCGCCTGCAACAGGCTGGTGCGGTTCCGCGATGGCGGAACCGCACAAACATCAAAATTGTCCATTTCCTACCTGGGACAGGCTGGTGCGGTTCCGCGATGGCGGAACCGCACAGACATCTCCAAAGTCCATTTCCCGCCTACAACAGACTGGTGCGGTTCTGCGATGGCGGAACTGCACAAACATCTAAAAGGTCCATTGCCTGCCTGGGACAGGCTCGTGCGGTTCCGCGATGGCGGAACCGCACATATATCTAAATTGTCCATTGCCTGCCTGGGACAGGCTCGTGCGGTTCCACGATGGCGGAACCGCACAAACATGAAAATTGTCCATTTCCTGCCTGGGACAGGCTCGTGCGGTTCCACGATGGTGGAACCGCCCAGACAAGCATCCATCTAGGATGTAACAGATAAGCAGCAACACAGTGAGATGCTGTCCATGGACGAACCAATGTCAGGGTCAATATTGACCTGCAAAAGCTCCTCACCGGCACTGCGCCCTCCAATGCCACCTCAACGCTCCTGCCAGTGACAAACTGCGGGGTCCCAAAATGGTAAAATGGCAGGGTCCGCACTTATATATCCCTCGCAGCTGAGGTTGGCGGCAGCCCCGCCAAAAACACCCCGGGCAAATTCGAATTCTTTGAATCTATTGGCTAGATTTGAAAATCCCGGGCTGGCTTTCAATCTTGGCCACTTGTTTGCGCACCGGCACATTTTTCCCCCATTCCGGCGGGGCAAAAAAAAGCCCCCCCCCCTCCCGCCGAGGGGGTATAAAGGCGTGGACCCTGCCATTCTACCAGTTTTGCAATGTGCGGTTCGGCGTTGGTGGCATCGGGTTTGGAGGTACTTGGAGGGGCGTTTGACAGGCAAGTGGTTGTCATTTGTCGTGTTTTTTGTTTGTCCATGGACAGCAGCACGACCTGCACGCGAGCACTGTTTGGCCATGGTTGCACACCACACCTGTTAGACAATAGGACAACTTCCGATGTTTGTGCGGTTCCGCGATCGCGGAACCGCACGAGCCTGTCCAAGGCTGGAAATGGACCTTTTAGATGTTTGTGCGGTTCCGCCATCGCGGAACCGCACCAGACTGTTGCAGGCTGGTAATGGACCTTTTAGACGCTCGTGCGGTTCCGCCATCGCGGAACCGCACCAGCCGGTCCTAGGCTGGATATGGACATTGGAGTGTTTGTGCGCTTGCGCGATGGCGGAACCGCACCAGACCGTTGCAGGCAGGAAAAGGACTGCTAACATGCTTGTGCGGTTCCGCGATCGCGGAACCGCACCAAACCGTTGCAGGCAGGAAATGGACCCTGGAGGTGTTTGTGCGGTTCCGCCATCGCGGAACCGCACGAACATGTCCCAGTCTGGAAATGGACTTGCGAGATGCTTGTGCGGTTCCGCCATCGCGGAACCGCACGAACCTGTCCCAGTCTAGATATGGACTTGCGAGAGGCTTGTGCGGTTCCGCCATCGCGGAACCGCACCAGACACTTGCAGGCGGGGAAACAACATGGGAGATGCCTATGTGCTTCCGCAGTCGCCGAACCGCGTGAGCCATCTGCAGCTGGGGATCAGATTTGGGAGAAGCTGGTGTGGTTAAGCGAAGTCGAAACCGCAACAGACTGGTGCAGGAGGGAGATGGACCTGGGTGATGCTTGTGCGGTCCCATGATCGCGGAACCGGACGTAGCCACTGCACCAGCGATGTCGAGGATTTGTTCCACTGTTGTTTGCGATTGTGGAAGTGGAAGCAAGCAGCGTCATATTTTGGGGACGGCCGTATAGCTCACTTCTCATATGGTACCGTTTGCTTTGCAGACCTCGCAACATGTTCCGTCTTTGTTTTGGAGTTGCTCGTGGGTTGGACACAATGCGGCGGGACGGTGAACGCCAGCTTGGAGTCTGATTACCAATATGCACTGACAACGTATTCAGGTAAGAATGGCTTTTGCCTTACATGTCACCATAGCGTTACTTGTGGCGGATGCAACAGCCGCCCCAACACTTCGACTAGCAGTGCTTACAAACCACATGTACTTCGCCCGCACAAAGCTAGTTGTCGTTTGGCACTTTTTTTCCTACGTCTTAGGGTCGCTGTCGACCTCTTTGTACCCTGGGCCGGTCCTACTGGGGAGTTGATTCCTGGGTAGTCATTATTCCGGGCTGGTACGTTTTGTCGGGCGTAGCCTCCCCCGAAATAAACTCTGTTGATTCGGTGGCATCGTCCACACCTCCACCCTCTCTCTCAACCTCGCTCTCAACCTCGCTGTCGTCCTCCTCTTCGTATTCGTTCAATAAATCAATCGCTTGAGCGACGGCGGGTTCCTGATACGAGACTCGCTCTGTTGCCCGTCGACGGGGGAGCACTCGGCGGCGCAGCTCCGCGACCTCGCCGGCCTCTGCTTCAGGAGCAACTGGCGCAGGCCTTCCTCCCTTGACACTAGGGGCACATCCTTTAGGCACCGACGAGATGGTACCACTCTTGCCCTTTTTCACCACTTTTCCCTCCTGCTCCTCTTCCTCCTCTTCTTCCTCCTCCCCGCTCTCTGAGGAGGTACCGCTGGAGGTATCGTCCTCTTCGGAATCCTCATCCGGTGAGGATTCCTCTTCCCCACCCTCTGCTTCAGGAGCACCTGGCGCAGGCTTTCCTCCCTTGACACTAGGTGCACATCCTTTAGGCACCGACGAGATGGTACCACTCTTGCCCTTTTTCACCACTTTTCCTTCCTGCTCCTCTTCCTCCTCTTCCTCCTCCTCCCCCCTCTCTGAGGAGGTACCGCTGGAGGTATCGTCCTCTTCGGATGAGGAATCCTCTTCCCCACTCTCCGATGTCAAGGATTGCTCTTGTCGCTTTGCCTTGCCCGCACCACCAGTTCCCTTTCTTGCGGTGCTTGCAGCTGCGTCGCCGCTGCCCCGCGTATCGCTCCTGCCACCACCCGCTCCCTCGTGGCCCTTATCGCTCGTGGCACGTTGCTTCCCCCTGGCAGGGGGGCCACCTGCAACTTTGGCTCTTGCCTTCTTCCCTGTTTCAGCCTTCTTCCCTGTTGCAGCCTTCTTCCCTGTTGCAGCCTCGGCGCCACGCTCTCGCCTTGCTGCCGTTGCAACGATGGGGGGCAAGGTGGAATCCTACAGAAACAGTATTCAATTCAATTGCGACGAGCACACATAATAGCATCCTGCCAAAACTTCCTGTGGTTGTGCGCGGTCGTTTGCTTCCTGCCACCATCGCGTTTTCACGACAATGGGGCAACACCACGCCGATGCGGTACCGCGATCGAGGAACTCATGTCCAGCATCCTCCAACATCCATTACTGCAAATAGTGTGTTGCGTTGCCGCCATCGTGGATCCGCAACTGTCCCTATGTTGCAGGCGGTGACTGGATCTTGGAGATGCTTGTGCGGTTCCGCGATCGCGGAACCGCACCAAACTGTTGCAGGCAGGAAAGGGACTGGTGACATGCTTGTGCGGTTCCGCGATCGCGGAACCGCACCAAACTGTAGCAGGCAGGAAAGGGACTGGTGACATGCTTGTGCGGCTCCGCGATCGCGGAAACGTAAGGACAAGGGCAGCACTGCCACCGGCAAGCGATAGTCATCTCACCTCCTGCCGCTCCAGATCCGCCAACACATCCTGGGCAGGGTGTCCATTTAATTCCTCGACCACGCTCGGTGAGGGGTCGGACAATAGCTCCGTTGCACTCTCCAGCAAAGAGTGCGGGATCCGAATACGACCTTTCTTGATGCTCTTTACTGCCTTGAACAAATCAACCATGGAAACCCAGTGTGCCCACTCCGCCGATTTGCCAGGATGCCCGTTCAGCTCTGTCACCTGCGTTACGGACAAAGATTGAAGATATGGCATCACCAGCAGGTGCGCCAGTGCAGTCGATGCTCCGCTTGTGGCGCCCGAGCTGCAATCCGCGGCAAAGGCCGCTATGGGTTCGGGTAGCCGGCGTCCACCCCACACCACTTCCTGTGGGCAACAAGCCAACACTTCGCTTATTCGTGGTGATGACAACAAGGCCACATCAATACCGCTTCTTAGCAGATGTCTAGGAATAGTGTGCGCGGGCTAAACTATTTAGCCTATACAACAGTTGCAACTTTGCATACCCTCTGGTCAGGAATCCCCCTCATGGCGGCGGCCGCTTTCAGTTGCTTGTACTCGTTGGACTTGGACGAACCGCCAGAACGGATGGCGCCACACAGTAAACCCTCCCGTGCGAAGAATGTCTCCACCCGCCTTTTCGCCCATTCGCATTGTCTAGTGCTGTCGTCCACCCCTACGGCCCTTCGCCCTTCCATAGCGGCCGCTATGAGGGCCGTGCCGGTGCCATTGCACAGGCTCACCACCGTCCCCCCTTTGGGAGACAACTGCCTTATTAGCAGCCTCGTCTCCTCCAAAGGCTTCTGGGTGGGGTTCACGGCCTTGCCGCCCACCCCCACCACGGCGTCCAACTCGGCACGGCTGTAGCGGGAGTGAGCAGTAGGCGATGGGAAGCTGTAAACAAATCTGCCTCCAAGGCGCCCCCCGGCGTCCGCATAGACCGACTCCGCCCCATTCCCGTACTTGCCGACCACCACAAAGTAACGATGGCCAGCGGACGCCGTGCCGGCCTGCAGGTTGGCATTGCCATCACGCCCAAAGACGAATAGCACGTTGCCTCTGTGTGGAGAGGGCAACTCTTTCCCTGTGGCCTTCAAAACTCGCATCCACTCGCCGACGTCCTGATGCATGCTGTACACTGCGATATTGAAGTGGCCTGGGCTGAAGGGCAACGCCGACATAGCCTTGAACGGGAAACTGGCTGGTTGCCACTTTTGGCCCGGCCCGTCCCAGGACTCCTCCCCATCCTTGGAGAGCCCAAAGGGGGGGTCGACTAGCACCAGCTCCACAAGGGACGAGCCAAGTATTTCCCTCACGTTCTCGTACGTTTGTGGTGTCTTGGCGTCCCCAGCCACAATCGACAGCCCCACATTCCGGCCCTCCTCCCTGCCGCCACCCCAAACCACCTTTTGGCTCTAGAAGTCCAGCCCCGACCGACGGGCGAGGAACTGGGAGATGGCCTGGGGGCCCAGGGACAACTGGCCAGGAGCAATGTCCACAGGCCGCACGTCGTTTAGATCAGGAGCGGGAGATTTGTTCTTTACAATCTCCTCCCACTTGGGCGGGGTCGCTGGGTGGGCAGGCAGACCCTGGGCGGCAGCCTTGTCCACAGCCTTCGCCACCTCTTCGCGTTGGCCGAGGGATAATCCGGACCAATGTCCAAAGGCGACTTGGGCAGTCTTGGTGCTGTCAACCATGTCATCCAATAGGTCTTTGTCTATCTGACGGACAAAAAGCAAAACAACAATTGAAGCAAAGAAGTGCAACACGGTTGTAAACAGAAAACCCAACTGCACACTTGCAGGCGGTTCCGCGATCGAGGAACTGCAGTTGGGTGCTTCCCGTCTAGATTACCAGCCGGCAAGCCCCCCTTCACCTCTGCCACCCAAGTAAGTACTCACCTGCCCTGCCTGGAGCAACGACCGAGCTTCATACTCGTCCCTTGCACCGCGCATCCAGGCCAGCAACGGCTGGACAACTGCATCCCGTAGGGCCAATGTCAGCTGATCCAGGCCTGGGAACAACTGGACTTGACGTTCCAGCCACCAACGTGCGGCTCTAGCGAAGGGTGCAAGGAACAAGTTCTCCTGAGGAGTGACGAGGTGGAGCCCGTCCCCCTGGCTGCGGAGCAACGCGTTCTCGTTGTGGATCGGAGGCCGAACGGCAACCCGGCCAAAGTGGTGGTACAGAGCATGTGCAACTGG